>JAUNZM010000320.1:687500-819566 GCA_033459285.1 Clamator glandarius
GAGTAAAGTAGTTTATAAAAATTAATTTCAATAGTGATTTCATGACCTAAAATAAATGTAGTATAATATTGTCACCATTTGAGCAAGTAAGATTATGCTACAAAAGACTGTAATCTATATGCTCATTAAAGTCTATCAAGAACCTAGTTCTCTGTGTGTGTGTGAGAAAGAGAGATAGAGCGAGTTTGGCTGGAGTACACACTGTGGTTTGTTATATGATTTTATTAACTTGTTAGGGAACATTGTATTACGTGTAGCAAAAACTATGATGCAATTCATTTTTAGATAACAGCTAATGAATCAGTATCTCTTGATTTTCTTGTGACTTGTGCAAAACAGATCTGTTTAATTGATATTAAAAATATAAAGGATGTTTAAGGCATCTCTGACGTTGTTCAATCTCTAGTTATTGCTGCAGCTGTATGAAATGGTGAACGAAGGAGCTTAAAACTCATGTTAAGTCCCTGCCAGGGACCTGAGCTACTTATTTCATAGCGAGGAACAGTAACAATTACAGTTCTATCTCCAGACCTTCTGGAAGTAGAAATTGCCTACTGCCCAGGGAGATCTCTTATTCTGTTGTTTAAAAAACGTCTGATACTAAACCTGTAGTAGTACAAACTACTGATTCAGTAAGATCTGGGACATTATTATTAGTCTCCTGAGGATGCCAGCATGTGAAAAGAATTCCATGCACGGACCTGCAAGATGCAACTCTAAAAGTGGCAAATGGCAGAAAGTATGCAAAAATTCCAGGTAAGATTGTTAATGATGAGGGCGTGGGTGCAGCACTTTGACGTCTGTAGTAAATTCAAGTGGTTTCTGTATATACGATATGTGGGTACTTCCATTTAATAAGAGATCTAAGTATGATTGTATGGTTATATTTTAGAACTATTTAAAAATAAATGATAGTTGCACCATGTTAGCACCTAGGATGTACATTCACACACACATGCAGACTCTCTTGAGTAGATAGAATAGGTAAAGGTTGATTTCCTACTCACAACAAGAGGTTAATAATATATATCACAGCTAGAAATTCTATCTATGATGGTAGCCTAGTGTTTTGAAGATGTTTTGTAGCACATTTCAATGTATTCTTATATTAACAGGCAATACTCTGTGGGCAAAAGTTCCCAGGGCTGGACACTGTTTAAAAGATACTTTACTGTGATCTGTCTCTTGCAATATTCATTTACTAAAAACACAGATGCCAGGCCAGTCACGTCTGAAAACCAGCATTTTATACTTTCTGCATCTAAACATGCGAAAGACAATAAAATAATAAACTTCCTGATAGAAAGAAGCATGAGGGGAATTTTGGTTTCAATGCTATTTTTTTAAACAGCCTTTGCACTTTCTTTAGCATCAGGTGGCATTTAATGTCATCTTTTTGTGCCTCATGTCTGAAAATCCATTAACATTCTCTATTTAAAAAAAATGGCACATAAGCACCATTTCAGTTCTGATTACCCTAGAAAAGCAGAAAATTTGACATATCAGCATTTCCTGAAACATAATTTTCTTAAATTGTTTTATTTAAGAAAATACTATGCTCCAAATTGCAGTCAATAAGAGAAACAGAGCTGGAGGAGGGACACAGGATATATGAGAAGCCAGTCAACTAGTTTGATGACTAGCTGAATACTTCTGTTCAGAAAGTAGCCAAGGCTTTCCTCATTTTTCTGTTTGTCTCTGATTACTCACACTCAGGCAGTCTGTTAGCACTATAATTACAACTTCCAGAAGTGACCAGCCCTTCCCCACCTCCTCCTAACACGTGCGTCCTCCCACCTCAACAACCCAGTGAGTAGGTAGGCAGGCTTGGATTTTGACATCTCATCCCTCACTTCTAGAATATGTTTCGATAGCCTATGTTGTCGTTGATCTGATGACACCACATACCACAATTTTTAATCGCCCTTGCAACGATCGTCCAAATATAGAGCTTTCTTTAATATGTTAGATTTCAGTATCCATGGGTGGGTCTGAGTATGGTTTCTAAGGAGCGATCTCACCCATCCCATAACCAAACTCTCATATAGTACTGCAGCACACAGCTGGGGGAAAAAGCATCACTGGCAAACAGTTTATTAAAGTCGTATTTATGTTTCCTGGCAGTGAGCTGGACAGTCGCTTTCCTCCTCCCTTCCCAATCTCGTGGCAGAGAGTGACAGTAACTGTGCTGTAATCCCAACGTGAGTGACAGTAACCTGTGCTGTAATCCCAACGTGAGTGACAGTAACCTGTGCTGTAATCCCAACGTGAGTGACAGTAACCTGTGCTGTAATCCCAATGTGAGTGACAGTAACCTGTGCTGTAATCCCAACGTGAGTGACAGTAACCTGTGCTGTAATCCCAACGTGAGTGACAGTAACCTGTGCTGTAATCCCAACGTGAGTGACAGTAACCTGTGCTGTAATCCCAACGTGAGAGACAGTAACCTGTGCTGTAATCCCAACGTGAGTGACAATAACCTGTGCTGTAATCCCAATGTGAGTGACAGTAACCTGTGCTGTAATCCCAACGTGAGTGACAGTAACCTGTGCTGTAATCCCAACGTGAGTGACAGTAACCTGTGCTGTAATCCCAACATGAGAGACAGTAACCTGTGCTGTAATCCCAACGTGAGAGACAGTAACCTGTGCTGTAATCCCAACGTGAGTGACAATAACCTGTGCTGTAATCCCAACGTGAGTGACAGTAACCTGTGCTGTAATCCCAACGTGAGTGACAATAACCTGTGCTGTAATCCCAATGTGAGTGACAGTAACCTGTGCTGTAATCCCAACGTGAGTGACAGTAACCTGTGCTGTAATCCCAATGTGAGTGACAGTAACCTGTGCTGTAATCCCAACGTGAGTGACAGTAACCTGTGCTGTAATCCCAACGTGAGTGACAGTAACCTGTGCTGTAATCCCAACGTGAGTGACAGTAACCTGTGCTGTAATCCCAACGTGAGAGACAGTAACCTGTGCTGTAATCCCAACGTGAGTGACAATAACCTGTGCTGTAATCCCAATGTGAGTGACAGTAACCTGTGCTGTAATCCCAACGTGAGAGACAGTAACCTGTGCTGTAATCCCAACGTGAGTGACAATAACCTGTGCTGTAATCCCAATGTGAGTGACAGTAACCTGTGCTGTAATCCCAACGTGAGTGACAGTAACCTGTGCTGTAATCCCAACGTGAGTGACAGTAACCTGTGCTGTAATCCCAACGTGAGTGACAGTAACCTGTGCTGTAATCCCAACGTGAGTGACAGTAACCTGTGCTGTAATCCCAACGTGAGAGACAGTAACCTGTGCTGTAATCCCAACGTGAGTGACAATAACCTGTGCTGTAATCCCAACGTGAGAGACAGTAACCTGTGCTGTAATCCAACGTGAGTGACAATAACCTGTGCTGTAATCCCAACGTGAGAGACAGTAACCTGTGCTGTAATCCCAACGTGAGTGACAATAACCTGTGCTGTAATCCCAATGTGAGTGACAGTAACCTGTGCTGTAATCCCAACGTGAGTGACAGTAACCTGTGCTGTAATCCCAATGTGAGTGACAGTAACCTGTGCTGTAATCCCAACGTGAGTGACAGTAACCTGTGCTGTAATCCCAATGTGAGTGACAATAACCTGTGCTGTAATCCCAACGTGAGTGACAGTAACCTGTGCTGTAATCCCAACGTGAGAGACAGTAACCTGTGCTGTAATCCCAACGTGAGAGACAGTAACCTGTGCTGTAATCCCAACGTGAGTGACAATAACCTGTGCTGTAATCCCAATGTGAGTGACAGTAACCTGTGCTGTAATCCCAATGTGAGTGACAATAACCTGTGCTGTAATCCCAGCGTGAGTGACAGTAACCTGTGCTGTAATCCCAACGTGAGCGACAGTAACCTGTGCTGTAATCCCAATGTGAGTGACAGTAACCTGTGCTGTAATCCCAATGTGAGTGACAGTAACCTGTGCTGTAATCCCAACGTGAGTGACAATAACCTGTGCTGTAATCCCAATGTGAGTGACAGTAACCTGTGCTGTAATCCCAACGTGAGTGACAGTAACCTGTGCTGTAATCCCAACGTGAGTGACAGTAACCTGTGCTGTAATCCCAGCGTGAGTGACAATAACCTGTGCTGTAATCCCAACGTGAGAGACAATAACCTGTGCTGTAATCCCAACGTGAGTGACAGTAACCTGTGCTGTAATCCCAATGTGAGTGACAGTAACCTGTGCTGTAATCCCAACGTGAGTGACAGTAACCTGTGCTGTAATCCCAACGTGAGTGACAGTAACCTGTGCTGTAATCCCAACGTGAGTGACAGTAACCTGTGCTGTAATCCCAATGTGAGTGACAGTAACCTGTGCTGTAATCCCAATGTGTTGCTACCATGAGATGAATACAGAGGGATGGCAGCTGCAGGCAGATCTCGGAAGGATGAGGAGTCATATAGCAAAGAGCTAGATGTCAGCCTGCTGCGAGGTAACTGCTTCTGGTACAAAGAGCGGAATGCTGGAGTACAGGAGAAAATAAAAATCAAATTCTGAGCCACAAGGACATGCAGTGCTATGGAACTGTAATAATGTAGTTGGGGAAATTCATGTCTATGAAAGCTGATGTTCCAACTTCATTGCAGAGTAAGAACGTGAGCTATGCTCAAATATTATGCTGACAAAGTAAGAACACAGAAAAAAATAAGTCTAAGATTCTAGTACAGTTTTGGTGTGTTTCAGTTACAGATGATATAACTTATCTGAAATATATAGCATAAAATATTTGGCAAGCTATTTCAAATGGAAGTCTGTTTAAAGTATATGAAAGCCGTATTCCATACTATTCATTGCAATTGAAATGAAGATGAAGATAACATGTTCCACTGCTAGGTACTATCTTTATCTTACTGGGTATTTTCAAGGTTTCTCACTTTTAGGGATGTGATATGTTGGTATGGAGGACCTGGAAGCTGGAGATTTGTTCTGTGAATTTATCATTCTGTAACTCTTTCCCTGTGTGAGGAGATGGGGACACAGGTGGAACAAAAGGTCCATCACCATTTTTTTGAAATGTTGACAAAACGAACTCCGGCTTTTTAGATAGGAATTTGATTTGGTGATAAAATGTCCATTATGAGGCTGAAGAAGCATGTTGTATCTTTGTGAATACTGTGTGGCAGCTGGTTTTCACATTAGCTGCTAATGGGTCAACTCCCATCTCTTGGCAGTCAGTTGAGTCAGCAATACCAGACAGCACAGCGTACGCTTTTCATTCAAACAGGACTTTTTGGTTTTGTTTCTGTATTTTACGTGAGGACTGCTCTGGCCCATCTGAAACACAATCTATGTTAAAAACGATCTTTGTCCTTAAAGAGATATCTCAAGGCTTAATAAGGCAGCCCATTTAACAAAGATGAGATACTGTAGACCCATTAGACAGCTGAAGTTGCTGGGAGAAGTTGATGCAGGATGATTTTAGGCACGTAGTTGGCTTCTGACTGTGGCCTGGTCAATGTACTTATTTTATTCCAAGAAGCGTGAATCTTTTTTTTCCGGTGCCAGCCAAGCTTCACCTGAAGGTTCCTCATGCAAGCATAGACACTGGCTCACTTAACGTATGAGTATGTTAAGAGCAAATTCTGAGGGGTAACAGCCATAAATGTATGACTCCACATGAACCATTTTCTGCTTGTACTGGCATGCTTTGGTTAGAGCTGTGTCTGGGGTCCTGTTACTACCTTAATATGCAACATACTCTGCATCTTGCTTTCCAAATTTAGCCAAGAGGCTTGTGTTTGTTTCAATGAATGTCTTTGCATGAAATATTTCACAAATGCCATTTATTTCTATTTGCTTGATTCTTTGCAGGGTTTCAAGACTATGATTTTAATATCGTAGATTGTCTAAACAAAGCCCTACTTAAAATTTGCTCAGGTTTGCTTAGAAACCCAGAAACCCTGTAATTATAGGGAGAACTTGAAGGAGAAATCAGTTTCATTAACACCAGAAACTACTGTTTATGCCCATGGACTGTGTAAAACTGCAGTTTCAGAAATCCTGCTGAAATAATCCTTCAGTGTATTCAGTAAGCCAAAACAGTAAAGAAGTGGTACTTGCATGTGACCTCAAGGACTGGACCCGTTGTTTTAACCAGTGATTTCTTCCAACTCCATATTACTTGATTTAGAACGTCTGGACAATAGGGGATACAGCACACCCTACTCATTGCCTCAGTGGTGGTAAAGGAGCAGAGATGTCAATGTGGAGGCAGACGTCCTGCTCATGTCCCGAGGTGCCAGTTGAGGTTCAGCTTGTAGATGCAGAGCTGTGCATGGCCTTAAGTTTGTAGTGGGCTACCTGATCGATTTCTTTATTCAAGATATAAACCTACAAACCTACCCTCCTTTGCACTGGCCTTTCATCTCCCAAGTACTGTAATTAGGGAGATGCATTCCCTACTATGTTTTATGTTTGTTTTGTTTGGTTTTGTTTTTTTTAATAGAGCCTTTCTGAGATATCAGATTGGTAGCCATGGGGCTTCAGGTCCTCTCTTTATCTACAGAGCCATTTCTGCCATTTGAATTCTGAGCAAGAGTTATTTGCACATATTTAACTTCAATGAAACCAGTATCCTTGCATGGCAGCTGATGCTGGGGGGAAACAATGAGCTGGATTCTGTACTGTTTGTTTGTTTGTGTCTGTGTTCATACTGAAGATGAGGAAAGTGCAACTTCATTAAATTAAATTAAATTTTATAACAATCAAATTATTTAGGTAATAAAGGGGAGCAAAGGAAGAAAATGTTGAATTTTAATAGCTATAACCTGTAAGCAGTGCTTTATCTTGCCACTGCTGTTGTAAGGACTAGTAATTGCAGCCGTCTAGACACAGGAACAGATGCAAAGTAGAGCTTTATTATATCAGACATTTGCCCTACTACGATACAGTCTAATTGCCCAGAAAATATATTTCTACATGAATTATTTCTGATTTGATTTGAACTAGACCAACTGTTGTATTTTACTGAACTTTATCAAGTGATAAAATGGAGTACTAAATTTCAAAACAGTTTGTTATCAATCTTTTTAGATAAAAGGATGAATTAATTGAAACTTAAAATGGTATGCAGTTTTCTAGCAAATAAAATAGTTTTTCTTCTTGCCAATTACATTTTTGTTATTTATGTCACCTGTGTAGCTTGAAAAGGAAGAGCAATGCTAATGATAATTTGTGATTTAGTATGTTATGCCTACTAGTGTTGCATGAAAATATTTTAAATTGCAAGTCTAAAATGTGATTAGAAGCGATGCCATTGTGAGAGATGTAAGGATTTCAGTTTGGTTATCTGAAAATGGTGATCACTTATATCAGATGGTTTTCTCTTCCCAATTTATTTTGTTTTTTGTTGAGGGTATTAGCACAAAATCCTGAATAAAACTGAACAAACATTTTGTGTATTTCAAGAGAGACTGAATTGCTACTGAAAACATTTTGTGTATTTCAAGACGGTCTGAATTGTTACTGAAAATGGGTAATCAATGTGAAATAAAAGTAACTCTTTGGATGCCCAACTCCACTGCTTTAAAACGATGAGATTTTGTTGCAATGCGTTTCTGTTCATTTTGCAGTTCGTATTCATCCATTTGTCCTGTTTTCTTTGTGCATTTTAAGAAGCGTTTAGGAAATGCAGGGGAATCTTTCAGTGGATTTTGCATAAAATGATAATAGTAACTGGCTTCCTCCTCCCCATCCCCCCCCAAAACCAGAGCATACTACAGAAATTATTTAAATTGACTGAGCCTTTTAAGCAAGTAAACACATTTTAACTAGTTTTTTTTCCCAATCCTTCCATTCATGCCCACTATAGAAATTAGCCTTCACTCTTCCTTCACTTACACATGGATACACACACTTGCATGGACACAAGAAAAATTTCTTTTCTCCTGTCAGCATTCCTAGCCAACAATAGTTAGATTAGTGGAAATGAGGGCCTCCGCAGAGAAAGGACATTCAGCCACAGAAGGCTCCCTGCAGGAACAGCTGGTAGGGGTTAATGGCTGCTGAACCTCACAGCCAGGGCCTATTCTCTATTGTGTGTTCCACTCCTGGGAAGGAGGGAGACTTGTGACAGCTTCTGGGGTGCATGGGATCAGAGGTATAGCAGTTAGGTCAGAGAGGTAGTGTTCGGTCGGAATGGGGGGGGGAAAGGCTAGCTGGGAATTGCAATAAAAATGAACTCTGCGGCGGGGCCGGCGGAGGCTCGAAATCTGCAAAAATTGGGCGCAAATTGCCACCGGGAAACAGTAAAAGATTATTCAGTAACGTGGCTTCTAACCTTTTAACAACTGCGATATGAATTAAAAGAACAATTGGAGGGAGATGGGGGATGAATAATTCATTTCTGAAAGTGGACGAAATCCAAGTCGGAGCTAAACATGCGCCGCTAATGTATGTTATTTACGTTTTTATGCTAACCCCTTAGAGTTCAGCTCTCCGGATTATGGTGCGAGTGCCATGGCCACAGCACCAAACCCACCACCAAGGAGGCACGAGTGATCATTCAGCACACAGCACGCTTAAGCTTGAATAGAGAGTGATTAGTAAGTATATGTTTCCTCTCAAAGTAGGTGCGTTTGCCGCACCATCACGGCCCGTGGAAGGAGCTCTCCTTGGAGAACTGGCAGGTGATGTACTTGAAGGTCTTGGTCTCTTCTGGGACCGGGGAGCTTTCAGGGTGGCTCCTCCAGGAAAACACCTCTCAACAAAGTTGGGAAGCAAGATTTAATGGCCTGAAAAGACCACCTCTGGGAAAACACTGGGATGTTCCCTCCTCCCCCCGCTCCTCCCCATTTTAGGATAGTTTGTCAGGATGCTGTAGTTTTAAAGGGACCTTAGATGGAGCTGTATTTCCCCTCTGACAGCTTGCTCCTCTTCATACAGCATCTGAAAACTTCCTGAATTAAAAGTAGTAGCATAAAATAGCAAAAAGATAACAGATCGACAAATTCTGTGTGGAAACCACCTCTCCTTCCACCTGCCATAGCTGGAATATTTTTGTTTGTTTTGCTGCATTTTCAGTATAGGAATGTCTGACATTCACTAGCATTAAATATTAAGAATTGTTGGACATTTTATACTTGTATGTTGTAGTTTAAGTAAGGGAATAGCAATCTTACTGGCAATGCATCTCTTTTGCCCTAAATCTCTTGATTCCTTATCCCCATTGCTCTTCTAGATATGATACGTAGACATTGGGAGACGTCAGCACAAACTTCACCTGACGGAGCTTGGTTGAAAAAGTTCAGCAACGATTATCGTTCCTTTTTTTTTGTTTGTTTAATCTCAAACATTAAAGCTACTTAGATAGTTTTGCCTTATTTTTTTTTTTTCTCTACGTAAGTTTGCTTAAAGAAAAATAAAAGAGAGAATGAGGGATAAAAATGTTCCGTTGAGATTCTCACCTGCAGCAGGATCATGAAAGATACTGTCAGCGAGCTCTCAGTGAATCCTTTGGAAGCAATACAGATGCAATACACTCATTAAAGTTCTTCTGTTTGGATTGTAATGGCTCAATGAAAACGTATGAGCCAGTGCCTGAGGCCTTTTAAGAATATTTAACATGCACTGAAGTGTGTCATGCCTTAGTACACCTTGACACAGTGCTGCACTCCCCAGAATGAGGGTTGACAAGTACAGGCAAAACTAACAACAGAGACATAACAGAACAGTTACAGAAATGCCCCCCTGAAGTACCCACTCTGACAGCTTGATAGAATAAGCAAAAATATCACCAAAATGACTTTCAGGCAGGAATAAATGAGGCTTCCGAGCACTTGTGAGAGAATGCTCAGAACATCTACCCTGCTTTACATTGCAGACACTGAAACACTTACCAAGCCCTTTCTCTGAGTATTCTGGTATTCCTCTGTGGAAATGAAAGCCCTAATCCTACAAACAAGCCTGTTCATAAACGGATTTCAGCATGTACCTATGTGTGGTTTTGATCCAAAGATGTATTCATATTTACAGAATACGTAGATCCTCCAGCTAGAGGTGGATACTTAGATTGATGGAAAGGTTAGCACTGAAATTTCCATGCCTTGGTCATCCGAGTTATTTGAAAACAGTGAGGATTGACCATAAATCTGGAAAGAGAAATAGGCGAACCAGCTTTCCTGTGCAAAGTCTTCTGAATGCGTGATTTCAATGCACAGAACATTTTTACAGTTATTATAAATATCTGAAAAACAACTTAAGGATAACTTAGAACAGGAGTTAGCAGGTGTGCTTGTAATAAGACATTCAAATTCTGATTTCTTTTAATAAAAGAGAAAGTAAGACTAGGGGAGTTTGTTGACCTCTTTGAATTGCTCTTCATATTGGCAGTGTCAAGACACAAAGGGGTATGAAATTAAGAACTCAGAAAGGAATTACTGTGATGACAGACTCTCATACTGAGGGTTTGTTACATTTAGTAAACTCTTGATCTCCCTGAAGTGCAGCAATTGATTCCAATAATTTGTTGTCACATTTTTTTTAAATATAGATAATTCAGTTTTATGAAACAAGTTTAACAGAAGATGCTGTTTACAAAACCATAATGCTATTTTTAAAGCTACTGGTTCAAACATTATGGGTGATAGTCTATACAGGATGTGCTGTTGAAAGGGTTAAGCTTTTCTGACTTTCAGATACAATGAAATTATGACAGGAAGAAAATTGTGCCATTTTAGCATGAAAATGCTTGTACAAATACTGTCGTTCCTTCCTTCTTACTTTCTTTATAATGCCTCAACGATAGCTAAGATGACAGACATTTGACAGGTATCTGTAAGCATACAACCCAGGCAGCTCATTAAAGTTTTTCTTTCTATGCATCAGCTTTCACAAAGGCAAAAACCCATTAGCATTGACTATTTTGCAGATTAGAAGAATTAAGGGCTTCAAACATTGGCTTATACCAAGCAATGTCATTTGTGAAGTGATGTTTGCTTTATTATTTCCCATTCTCTCCCTCTGAAACCAGACTGACATGACTTTAGCTCAACGTAGGGCGTAATGTGCAAACCAAAGGACTGGCTCACCGATGAAAAGAAACACATTCCCTTTTATACATGACTGGAATGGCAAAAAGGGGAGACTTTACATGTACTATTTAGGCTCATTAGAGTACTGATTATGATAGTTCTCCGGTGTAATCTTTAATCGACTTTGACACTAGATTTGCCCCGTTACAAATCCTGTCATGCAAATTAAGTCATTTGTGTTGTTTGATATGGAAAGATCTGCTATGAAATGAAAGATTAGTTCACAGATGAGGCACCAGAGACTGCTGCCCTTGTGCACCATGCAACTGATTACAAGGATGAGAGCATCCATTTTTACACTGCTGTTAACATTTAGGAAAGAAGATTAAATTAACATAGTTTATTTCCTTCTTCCTGCATGCTGTTATTTTAAATCAGATTTCATAATCCTTTTTTTAATGATATACAAAACTGGTAAATCCAGTTAAATGCAATATCAGTACTATTTCAAATAAGGAAACATATTTTTAAAGGCAACGTGGACGATGGGTTGGGTATTTTTTTTGTATGCCCTTGAATAAGATACATGATTTTTTTCTTTTTTTTTATTAGTAATCAGATGGCAGAGATTTTGCCATCATGTACAAAAGAGCAATGAAAAACTGCTGTAAATTTTAATGCGCTAGAAACCTACACTTTTGACCCATGATGTATAGAGTGTCTTTTATTATTGCTGTTGATATTTCCTGTTGACTATTTCTATCTTGGATTGGTTATTTTGACTTGATAGGAATGCTCTACTTAAAGAATGAGGAGATTTTACTGCTTAAAAATAAAGCATGAGAATAAAACTTTGCTCACAGGACCAATAAATGTACATTTAAATAAAATTTAAGTTGCTTCTGGCCAACCAGATCTGGTTTTTTTAAGTTTTTGGACCTCTCATGCCAAACTCACAGTGTTCAGTTGACATGGTCCAGTTCATATACCTGGCCTTGATTTGGATCAGAGTCCCTTCCTAATGACAAAAAATGTCAAAGTCTTTATAAGGATAGTTTGTTCTGTACTCTTGGACCTGAAGTGTTTGATCTGCTTGAGGAATTTCAAATGCTTAGTTACTCTTAACATGTTCATCTTAAAAAACATACCATGTTTATATTTGAAGCAGAAGATAAGGGTGGGAACCACAGGTATCTCCATAATTTCAGACTGATATAGTCAGAATCTAAGCAACCCAAAATATACACAAAAACATTCACCTTTCTCTGCTTTCATTAAGCATTCTCAACAAAGAAGCAGCTGTGCGATATTTTTGTCTGCTCGTACACTGTTATGGGATGGACGTGACAGAATATGCCTAAAACTACAGTTCTAGATGGGACTCCAGAAATTAGTATCATTGCTACATATCTTTTAAGGTTGTGGTGTCTCCAATTAAATGTCCTCTCATTTGTCCTGACCAGTCTTTCTACTTCTCATTTATAATCTATTTTGTCCTATTTAAAACTATGTGTTAAAAGAAAGCACCTGTAATCTGAAAGTGTTATCCTACTGTTTCGATGAATATGAATACTGAAGTTACTTAAGTTTGCCTTAAATGACCATGACAAAAGATGGAATGATCCTTGGAAAGATTATCTCACTTTTGGGTAATTTAAAAGGGATTTTAGTCTTTAGGTTCAACACGCCTATTTCCTAGTAAGATTGCTCCACAATTTTCCATGATCATTTATTTACAGACAGTAGTGCTAGATGTTTCTGAGTTACTAAAAAAACTTTCAATGATTAAAGAATTTTTCTTGGAAACCTTGAAGAAGACCCTGCATAATACCTAGTTGTCCAAAGTTGACTGTTGTTACAAATTTGAGACTGCCTATGACTTGAATATTTTACTTTGTCAGTAATTTAAGAATGAAATTACTGAAACCTATCAAAGATACATTTATTTTAATATGGTTTGTTAACATTTACAAGGATATCTTTGTCCTCCTAGTGTCAGGTGACATTCTTGATGAATGTAAAAAAATTATGACACGGATTCACTCGAAAACGCTAAATTTAGTATAATTTTTGTCCTCTTTATGTCAGTGAAACCCTAAAATCCAAACTGTTTTTAAAAGTATGTTTTTCAACATGCTATATTTAAAGAAATGTTTGTATGTTTTAACACATAAACTGTGATGATAGAGCTTAAAAATAAGGATTATCAAGGACTATATTATTTCGGTAATATCCGAGAAGCGCAGCCATTGGCTACATGTGCTCTATTATTACTCTACAATTATTGCATTAGCTTGAAATAGCTTGGGACATGCTTTCATAAAGATCCATAAAACAAATTTTCACACTTTCACAAACAGACCCTCACAATTCAAAGGGGTTAGATTTATATCCACATACCTTAAGTACTGGATCTCTTTCTTAGTCCTGTATGAGAAAGATGTGTTGCCTTGTTTTAGCCAAAATACCACAGGACTTATACAGAGGATGCAAATGTGTCATATTTTCCTCCTCAGGCTTGTTTGCTCTCACTGTGTGATATTCCCTACATTACTGTAATAGAATCCATAAAACGTAATAAGAAAAAGAAGTTTGGTTTAATTAGCGAAGTCATGCTATGAATAAACTCTCATATAAATCACTTCTATTTATTTGCATGTATAAGTTGTGTCCATTAACGATTTATATTAAGTTTACTGAAGAATCTTAAGGTGCTTTTTAGTAAGTGTGAAGCCAGACCTGGTCAGAAAAAAACCATAAGATGTTAAAATATTCAACTATAGCACTGGCTGGCTGGATATAAAAATTAATTAGAAGACTGCTAGCATACAAGGTTTTTTTTTAAACCCCAAGACAGAAATCAGAGCACATTACTTAGACCTATTAAACTGTGTAGTATTTCTCTGAAAAAAATGCTGGAAGCTCTGTTGCTTAAGTCTATTTAAAAACAGCTTGGTTTAAATGGATTTTCCTGCTAGTGGAGTAGGTTAGGTCATTTAGCAATTTTTTTTTTTCTTTCTCTGAACATTACAAGCCTGCTAATGGCATCCTAGGCACTACAGTCTGCTTTATCAAATGTATTCAGACCCTAAAGGACATGGAGATTTTCAAAGGCATCAAAACTGTTTTAACTGATACTTAACTCCCATTAATTTTGAGATGAATGTATGTGGCACTGAAGTGGTTTTTGCTTGCCTGTGTTCATTAGGGTGTGTGAGTACATGTGACCAGGACACCATTAAGTGTTTCTATGGGTAGGCCAAAGTCTGTATAATTCTGAAAACACATGTTGTTCTTTTGTTGCTAGTAAAAACTCCAATGCAAGCTCTTGGCTTGCTCCATTCAGCACCATCTTCCCATAAGGTCAATCGAATGCCTGGGTGCAGTGGAGTCCCTGAGTAACGTAAAGGCTGGGTGGCACTTCCACCCAATTCCTTTCTCTCTTTAGTGCCTTCTGGAAGGCAGTCCTACTACCTAGCTTCCCTAGACAAAGGTCAGGATTCTTCTAACTTCCATTCTTTATTTTGTTCATGACTTATTTATAGAAATTTGCTCTTGTGTGTTTTTATCATTTGTGCTAAATATTTCTTCCCTATTTTGTTGACCCAATGCACTCCTTGGTTCCAGCCATCTCCCTGCTAATTTTTCATTTCACTTGAGTAAAAATGTTGATTTCTTCTAACAGTCTAATTTAGTACCATTCCTTTTTTACTGTGTTGTCTCAATCTTTTCTGTGTCTCAATATGTGCTCATTTCTCCTGAAAATCAATGTGCAAAACTACACACAATGCTCCAAATGAATTCTCAGCTCTACCATGTTTAGTGGTAGCAATATTTCTCTGCTTTCACTGATGTGCCTTGGCTGACGCATCTTATGATTGTAACTGCATTAAGTTGGGTGACTCCTGAGCTTCCTGAAAATGCCACCCATGTCCTCCTCTTAAACAGTCATTGTCACCTGTCTGGCCCATGAGGGCTTCAGAAGCCACAAGCACACAGAGGTTTCAGTGCCTTTCCTGCCAACACGAGACATTCTGCTCACTGTGGCAGAAGCCAGGCTGATTCCAGCCTGAGACCCGTTCCACCGTCTCTTCATACATATCACTGCCTGTCTCCATCAAGTGCCACTTCAAAAAGGCACATGTGTGGCTTCTATGTGAGGCACTTCAAGACGTGGTTACTCTACGGGTTACTGAAACCACTTGGTTTAAGACAAGGATTTTACACTCTCAACTCCCTGGCGTAGTTGTTTTGGAATTCTCTGATGTACGTGTGTTAGATTAGAGATCCCACAGATGGCCCTACTTCTGTGTACGCTGAAGCTGAAAGAAAATCAGTATTCTGCTGGTTTAGATATCGGTTTGGTCATGATCAAAGACAAACGGCAACATGGGATTCAACAGGAATCCAAATCCGCTAATAAACAAGTGCTACACTTAGGATTATCTTGCATATTGTGTTTGGTAATAGGAAAGACAGTAGAAGAAGATAAAAATGGCAACAATGGACCAGAGAAAGCGTATGTACTCACACAAATATGTGTGTACATGTACTTGCTGTGTAAACAAAAAATTTAACAGCCTTGAAAGATGAGCGGGAACATAGATTAAATCTTCATGGAATAATGAAAGGAATGTAGTGTCTGCTGTTGACTAAAGCTATGATTTCTCATGGGATGAACATATAGGCTCTCACGTAGGGTAAAAGGGCAAGTCTGAAATGGTTCATACGCACAATAGATGCAAAAATAATCCCTGGACTATGATGTCCATGGCAGACCAAATTAAGGCTATTATGTTGTATGTTGTTTAACTGTCATACAGCAAGGAGCTAAACTTCCACTAATAGCAAGTTCTGTTTTCTCCTTTTTAGGTCACTCATTGGATGATCTTGTCCTGTCAGTATGAAACATTTTCTTTGAGTATATTGTAACTTGTAAAAGTAATTCTAGCTGTGAAATGTCAGAATTTTTGAAGGATTGATGGTGAGACCTTATAACTCTAATCAGCAGTCAATTTAATTAGGTCAACTTCTTAAAAAAACCCTTTTTGCCAGCCTCAGAAATTCCCGATTCCTAGTGTATTTTGGTTGCAATATCAAGAAAGCAGTTTCTTACCAAGCTGGAATTTCTTAATTGCATTTTACTTAAGTTGTTGAAGACACTTTGTAATCATTATATTCCATTATAATTAGATAAAATCATTAGAATATTTTTAGCATTGCTCCAGTTGCTCCTTAAGTTTGAATATGTTTACCTATAGATAATGTATTACACTTGTCTCATACATCAATATCAGAGAGCAGCTATATATATATACGTACACAGATATATCGAAACTCTTTTGTATAAAGAATATAAAGATTCTTTTTAGAAAATTTTGGAGCTACTACTGTTGTGGCTGTCTGCTCTGTCTCTGGTGTTGAAAGTATGTAGATGAGCTGTGAAATGGGGGTAGATGACAAAAAAAAGGAGCAGGAGATGGTTTTTGAAGACAGGGCAGCACACACCTACTGACTTACGTGACAAAAACTTGCGTCTCACCAGCCTGCAGACAGCTCACTGTGAATGATGAGATGTAACTTTACTCCTGCCAGTGTGTGTTGCCTTTTTATGATTTCTGTCCTCAAGGGAGAATTCAAAGTTTTATTTTAATGATGTTTATTTAAGAGACAGTCATGCCGTTTTCACCTGCATTGCATTTTTTAGGTAAGAAACCTTAAAATTCCTGAACTGATAGTTACTTTTCTCATTGTAGACAACTATGGAAAACATGTATTTTTAAAAAATCATAAATATTTTTCCATAGATTTAATTTTTTTTACACATTATAATCAAGACAGAAAAAAATCCTTGCAAGTTACACATTTACACTATACGTATACCATGAATTAGGACTTAGGAGTACGGTGTATTGAGACAAGCACCAAATACACACAGTTGATATGGGTATGCATAATTAAAAGAGGAGATTAATTAAAGTTTGGACAGGGGATGTATCTTTTAAGTCACTCTTCTCCTGGAAGTAGTGTTTTGCGAACTGCTGCTAAGTTTCCAAGGAAACCACTGCTATTTGTGACTCTGCTTAGTGGTGGAAAACTAATTTTTTTAGCTGCTTCTCTAAGACTGACAAGTCATGACAGCTCTTAGAAATCTGCAAATCCATTATTAGTGAAGACTTGCTGTATTTTTAGTTACCTTTTTTGTATATTTAGACTGAATCACTGATCTGCACTACAGATCAGAGGTGGAAAAGTCAGTCATGATTCGAAAAAGCGGTACAAATCCTAATTTTCATAACAAAGCTTATAGCATAATGGTATAGTACTGAAAAATTAAACCTCTTGTTTAAGTCAATTATCAATATTCCACACAAACATTAGTTTGTTTATATAAATTTACTTTCAAAGCTGTATATGTGGTTGTAGGGAACCGTACACTAGAAGGATGCACTGAGCATCTACTAGACGGCTGTTATCATGAAGAATCTTACACCCAGTGCCCAGCTTGAGTAAGGAAAATTCTTTATTTACTATTAAATCAGATGCTGACAGTGAGAGCCGGAACATTAGAGACGTCTTTTATTTATGCCTCGTAGTGGACTGCTATGTGTTCTTATTTTTCTCGTTTCTCTGCCAGCAAAGAGAAGCTGCTGACACCCCTGAGCTGTCAAAGGCAGAGAGTTTGTTGTTTTTCCACATGACAGCAGAAGTAAGATCAGAGCACAAAATGTCTGTAACAGATTACATCAAAGACACCCACCTAGCCTCACCCATTGTCTCCAGCATCCTCTAAGCGCTGTTGTCCACGGCATCGTTTAAGTACAAGGCAATTATATGTGTGACTTGCCTGCAGAATATCCTCCTAGTCTCCTGTGGAAGGAACTGTCTACTGCAAGTAGAGTCCTTGTGGAATGGATTTTGCCTCCGTTAATTTTTCTGGCCACTTTTTAACACGAAGAAAAATTTTGACGTCTTCAATATGCAATTCAGAGACTGCAAAGGGGATTCACCATGCAGTTCAGGAGGAGCAGGGATGTCAAGAGCAGGAAATGTGGAATGAACTTTTGGGCTGAGCAGGAAATACTCGTGAGCATGATGACAAAATGGCAACAGAGGATGATAATAGGTATCTTGGTTCAGTCATCTCTGCAATTCTGTCAAATAGGAAGACACTCAGGTCCTTTGTAGGACTTGGGGTTTCCTGATAAGTGATGTTAATGCTTTACGTACAGAGCTCTTTGAAAATACAAACCAGCTCTGGCTAATGTTTCCTATTAAATCTAACATTTTTTGGTGTGATCTCAAAAGAAAGTTTTTTATTTACTTTCATGTATTTTTCTATATTTCATTTGTGGATGTGACAGGGTACATTCGGATCCAAATTTCTTGCTTTCCCATGCATGATTTACCCATTACATAGTCCCTATGCATTTAAAAATAGTGTTATAAACTGCATAAACCTGAAAGACAGGGCTCGGAACAAAGGAAATGATAGAATCCATGAGGCTGTTGAGGAGATAGCCAGCATTACTAGAGATGGAGATACAGAAGCTATTAAGGTAGAGATTACTCTGCAATAAGCTCCTCCGCACATAACCTTTGCACAAAGAAAAGATTTCTTACTTTTTTTTAAGACACCCTGTGGATTTTATATACCTGAAACCATGGGAATTTAGTCTTTCTCAATCCTCACAAGTGTATACAGTGATATTCTTTGTGACTCATTTTACATCTTTGTTATTTAATTGGAAAATCTAAAATATATTTTCAGGTCTGGTCAGGTACATATAATTACACTCCAATAAAACCTAAAACATACAACAAGAAAAGTCTCACTTTTATTTATCAAATTTTCTGGTTTTATCAATGACAATTACCTTACATTTTGTTCTCAAATGTGCTCATGTTGCTCTCAAAAACCTTTAAAATCCAAATATGTATCAGTACACATATGACTTCCTACAAGTTGGAGATGTGTGACATGTATGTCTGTTAGCAATAATTCAATGGAGACAGTGGAGTCCTGGTGATTAAATACTGGAGAAAAATAGGATAAGGTCTACTAAAATCTCCAGAGCATCAAAGAGGAATCAGAGAACCTCTGTCCACTGAGGGTCTTGTTCACACTCTCTCTCCTGGATTGCTCTCCCTTGCTGTTCACGTCACTCCCTCAGGGCAACAAATGAGCACCTTTTTTCACAGTTTTTAATCAATGAGTCCAGAAGAGAAAAGTAGTTAATTGATTTGAAGGCTAATGATAGAAAGCTAGTGGTAGCGTGACATTGCTTGCTAGGAAGTCGACATAATCAAATGCCCAGTGAGCTGGTGAGTCAGATGTTGTGAAAGGGCCAGCGCTAAAGGCAAGTGACTCCAACAGCCTGTTTGATGGTTCAGGTTCAGACCACAGTCATATGTTCATCAAAGGCTGTATTGAATAGTATGTACGTTGAATTTATATACACAGATATCTAAACAGATGAAAACAATGACATCCAAAGACTCAATGAAACCAATGTCAAATAGATAGTATAACAGTTTTTTTCTTCACACCGTACCTACAGGGTCGAAAATCTAGGTCTTGACTCTGCAATGTTTAGTATACCAGATTAATTCCTGTATGCGTTGACTACCATGGAGTTATCGCAGCCGTAAATCCAGGCTGCTGATTTCAGTGTAAATGCTTTTTTTGAATATGGCCAGTAGCACTAGATGTTAATAATGACATGACTATCCACAGAGCTGTTTCCACCACAAAAGATGTCAGAAAGCCTTATTAAGCCATCTAATTCTGCCTCTCTATTTTTGCTCTTAATGCATTCATCAATGCTGACGAAATGCAGCATAGTCTGCAGTGTCAGAAGAAATGAAGCCATCCAAGTATTCTATTCTTCTGTGGAAGTTGATGAAAAATGACACCCATTTGTGCTTCAATATCATGACAATGAAGGAACAGCTGTGCAGGAGATTTTCTGTCCTATTTTACTTACTTGCTTATTTCTAATTTCAAAAATATTTTCCTCATATTTGTTGAGGCAATTAAAATATTCTGGTCACTTGAAAAAATAGCAAAAGACAGGAAAAAATGGGGAAAATAGCCTTTTGATTCATTTTTAATTATTCATTCTTGTCTCTTGTTAGCCATTGCTGATCTTGAATCTGATGCAACTTCCTTCGACTTGCTAGTGGATGAGGACTCTTCCAGTTTGTAAGTTATTGGAAGTATCTCTCTGGGCTCTGAGGACCTTAGTATGAATTAGCTCCTAGCAGCGCACTTACAGATGAAAAAATGCATTGTTAAACAGATAAAAGATAAAATCTTGTTGATTTAATGACTCCAGTCATCAAGACAGACACATTGGTTATTATTAAAGTTTTGTTCCCTAAATTTTAAGCTCTGTATGAAAGAGAGCAACAAAGAAGGGTCTGCTTCAAAAACCTTTCCCAAGTTATGGACTTTTTCAAAACGATTTCACAAAATAATTCCAAATTAAAATACTGTATTCCTTTTCAAAATCATATTCCTTCTCCTTATAACTCCTTTCTAACCCTAAGATTTCTCACCATTCTGATTCACCCTTACCTGATCTTAATCATTCCATGTTTCACCTGCAAATTCATTTCAGAGCATGGAATTACGATCCTTCTATGTAACATTGAAACAGATCACACTGGATGTGTTTTTAATTGTTGTTTTGCAGATCAATGGTTACATTTCCAGTAGGGTTGGGAAAGAATATTATTTAGAAATATTGCGTGTGCAGCCAGATATATCTTTTTTGATCATGGGGACGCTTTGCTTTGAAAGCTACCTTTGCTACCAGCACCGCTGCTTACCCAGGGTTGCCTGGCTCCCTTCTAGGGGTCAGACATTTAACTACTATCACATCCTTCTCATTTTGACCCCCAGACTTCCAGTGTGTTGCTTTTAAACATCCTTGTTTTCACATGTCCGACATCCCCTTAGGAACATTAATTCCCCTCCTTCCTTCCACATCCCAACAATCATAAACTACGGAGGCATCCAGCTTATATTTTTGTGACGACTTTCTTCCTATGTTTCATTCAGATAGAGCCAGAAAGACCACAAACAGAAAGCTTGTAAAGTGATTAAACTAATTTTCTTCATTTGCCATGGCGCCAGCTTGCTCGGTTCTTTATAGAAACTAGCTCAGTCATGTGGCAGGTTGAGCTTGAGATTCCTGATGCAGATCATTATGCTCCCATAAATTATCTCAGATGTACCTGAGCCAGGGTTTGAACCAGATGTTGACAGGAGAAGATTCTTCCTTTTGCTTTTTTTTCTTTCTTCGCTATCCTACACCACTTTGTTTTTGCCTGCAGAAAGAAGAACAAATTAATTTTTTGAATATTGTATTTGGGGTTAGAACCACTGTCTTTGAAGGGTACTCTTTACTTTTAAGCCAGACTCATTTTAAATAAAATTCCTGTAGTTTTCAGGAGTAAGAAAGAGAAGTTTTCAATTTTTAATTGTTGATTTAATGAGTCATTTTCTATTTTAACAAAAGATTGCAGTGGTCATACAAGGTAGTATTTACTATGGATGAATCTATGCCTGTACAATTTATTATCAACTCTCAATGGAACTGATCTCTGAAATAGGAAAAATTCTTTGAATAAAACTACTTTTAATATATCTAGTAATCAAGTTTTAAACTGCATTCTTTGATAAATTTGTCATGTTAACCAACTGCAAATCTACAAGAAATTTCTGTTATAAGAATTAATATAATTGAAATTATATAACACAATGTGCTAAAATCTTACACAGTAGTACGTATTCACTAAGAGGTTTCTCAATTTCCTTAAGAAAAACAAAGAAAACATCAAGCTTTATTTTTTTTTCTGAAAAAAAATATATAAAGATTCTAAAAACAAAATGCATTTTTTCATACTAATCTTGGAAAACTAGGCCAAAGAATTTCATGTCACCTTCCCTGGAGGTGTTTAAAAGACAGGTGGATGAGGTGCTGAGGGACATGGTTTAGTGACTGATAGGAACGGTTGGACTCGATGATCCTGTGCGTCTTTTCCAACCTACTGATTCTATGATTCTGTCTGTTTCACTTTTCGATTTTCCGAAACCAAACTGCCCAACTTTGTAGGAAAACAAGTGTTTCCCAGGAATCTTTGAGTTCAGTTCACAGTTTTTCTTCAACCAAACTTTTGGGCTGTTTTGGTATATATCCATTGACAATCCATTTTTTTCAAAGAACCTTGATAAATGTTTATACATAAAAAAAGACATGTCAAGCTAAGGAGAACAAAGCGGCTATAGTAATTGTGCTGCTCTTGCTATACACCAGCATTGTTATGAGCAAGCTCAAGAGTGTCTGTACCATCCATGCACGAAAATCATTAATCAGATAGTAACATCTTTGGATTTGAAAATAAACCATAGACTGATCCAGAATAAGTAAACATCTTCCTACCATTCTTGGAGATATCAAGATGAAAAATAGAGCAAGTTTCACTCAGCTTCCTGAGAAGGATGGAGTGGATATGGCCTTGTACCTTCCACATAGAAATGGGACGTACTAGGTACCAGGTGTTAATGGTCCTTGAAGCACACCTGGAGGTGCTTCAGGCTTGAGCTGCTAAGTGAAGCGAACTGGGCAGGGGAACTGGGTTATACTGGTGAAGGATGCGGTATTATTATGGCTGTTCTCATTTCTCTACTGCTTTGCTGACACTTTCAAATCAGAATGTTAAATGCATTCATGAAGGAGCTCTGTAGACAAGGAAGACAGCATGAATTTTCTTTGCTTTTGCATGACCTGATTTCTAGCAAAATAAGGAGATCAGTCATTTTGACACGTATAAATTTCAGCAGATTTGGGAAAACCTTCAGCTCAGACCTTTCAAAGGAATTATTTTTTGTTGTGGAGGACTCAGTCTTCTATCCTATATATAAGGATTATAGGATGTGCTTTCTTGGAGAATATACAAAATATTATTCTAAATTTGAAGGTTTCATTTCATTAAAACATATTATCTGAATTTGTGTTCAGCCAGCTCTACCCATTTACTTTTCAATTTTTATTTTTCTTTAAAAATAGATACCAACTTTCTCAAATGGCAGAAAAAAATAAGACTAAGGAAACTCCTTATGAAGAGGTAAGAAGAAATCTTGTAAATTAATGGTCTTATTCTATATGCAGAAAGGAACTGCAGAAAAAAAAATGATTGTAAGAATTCTGGCATAGGGGAAGCCAGAATATCTCATATGAGAAAAGATATTTGAACCTAGACTGAATCTGGGGTCTATTTGTAAAAATAAGAAATTGAGCTCTACTACTCCATAAACTGCAAGTGCAGTAGCATGACAGCAGAGGTTTGATGGCCTGTAATGCTTTATCAGAAGCTTTTCCACTCAGAATTGTTAGAGTTGTTGTTCATAGACAAATAGGTGCCCTTTAGGATGTGGTTCAAGTACAGGAGTAGTTTAGGTTGTCTTGCATCTGAGAGGACAGAGGAATTTACCAAGAAAATCACATAGGTTTTTACAGTTGACTGAAATTCAAATCCAGGGATTGAAGGTGGAAAGTTGACGTTTTGACTCAGGCGAACAGAAGGGAGAGATTTCTGCTGTATTTTAGAGAGAGGAGGTGAGTTTCTTTTCATATAAACCAACATTAGTCATGTATTTCTGAGAATAATATGCCCCGCTGTCATTTCAGTCTGGGATTATCCATGTGTCTAGGAGACAGGCAGACACCTGGGAGACAATTTCAGTGAGCAGAACATTCTGTAGTTGCGGGAAGTGTTTATTACGCTGAATCATTGTTTCTCACTTCATTTCACATAATCATAACTTCTGTGGCATTTCCTTCTTTGACCTTCAGTATAGATTAGAGGACACAGCTGAAATCAAATACATTGTTTATATGGGTTGGCCCCTCCCAACTAAAGTTTTAGGGTTTTTCCTTGCAGTTTTCCTCACTCCTTTTTTCCTTCAGTATTTCAGTATTGTTGTCTCTTAAGATTCAACGGTCAAAATTAGCATTCTCAATTTTCTTGTGTGGAATGCGCTTTCACAGGTGTTAAATGTCAAAGAGGAAATCCTTTACAAGTCATTACGTATGGAAAATACTGTAGTAACATTCTTTTATACAAGTGCACGATAGACATTTTATTATCTTCAGGCAGGAAATCAAAAAGCAGTCAAGTATTAAGATGCTCAATTTTTACAAAAAGTAACCCAGAAAAGTGAGTCAGAATTGACTACATCAGACTCTTAACAAAAAAAAAAGGGGGTTGTCCCCACAGAAACCATAGTTAGGTGTAATAAATTCCATGACTGTATTTTGTTTTCTGTCATTCACTCTCATCACGATCACGACTCAGCAATTAAAGTTAGTCTTTGAGCTTAGGCTTGTTTCCATAGCACATATGGTCTAGTCAGAAGTCGTACTTCATTCCCACTCTTGAGTAAAATTAAGCCACATCCTGACCTTGAGCCTATAGTTTGCAGAGAGCTTTAAATGCTGGGTTTGTGCAAATTTAACCCCAACATAACAGTTGTAGGATCATAGGAAGGTGATAAATGCTATCACAAACTTCCTACTGTAGACGATTTTGAAGAGAGGTCTTTGCTTTGACTAGACCTGAAAATATCAGCTGATTTCCTCGGCAAGGTTCTTGGTAGATCTACAGGATCATTTTTGTTCATTCGAGCCAGCTAGTGTCTGTTGTGTTTACCACAAATTCCCTTACTAGCATATAACCACCCAGGCTGATAAAAGCAATGAAATTTCAATACAACACACTGCTGAAAATTCGGATCTAAAATAAACAAATATTGCCATCAATATTCCCAGCATTATATAGCTGCTATTAACATCAGGCTTACATATTGTAATTTTATTTCTTAAACTACCCAGATAGTGCTTAGATGTATGGATTTATTATCACGTTTGCCATATATTATTTATAGCATAAGAAAGGTGAAACATCTTGCAGCATGCGTGTAAAGATTAGGATTTATTGTCCAGGAATCCTTGAACAATTTTATCAAAAGCCCATTCCTAGGTGGTGTTTTTCTGCAATAAATCAAAAGCAGAAATCTATCAGTGGACACCAGTAGGAGATAAATGAGAGCAAAGGAAAGAGGGTCATCACAGATTTTTTTTCTGTATCATGACCTGTCATTGGCAGAAATCCATTTATTATCGTACAGGAATTATTTTTTTCCCTTACTCGCTGGGTGTGCCATTCCGGGCACTGTTATCTAAAATAAAATGAAAACTTCACAAAATGTAAGCTTTCAGGAATCATGAAAATAATTTCAAGAACACAGATGCAAAGAGTAACACTGCTTCTACTTTCCTTTCTTCTCTCTCACCCCCTTTCTCTCACTTTTCCCTTGCCTCTACCCTAGACATTAACCACAATTTGCTTTGAAGTTTTTATTATGAAAATAGAGGAGGAGGAGGGATAGGACCATTAACCCACTGCTATGGCAGCAAATAAAATATTACTAAACTCAATCAATTAGTATATAGAAGAAGGAGACAAACACTCTATTGCCTGATTAGAAGTGGATGAGCTGTTGTTGAGCTACTTTTGCCCTAACTGGAGTTTTTCAGGAACATTTCTACCTTTTTAATGAAACAAAGTTTTATTTGTCTTTAAGTAAGGGAGGGAGCGCAAGGAGAGCAATTAGGAGGAGGACTAGAGGTTACACTTTTTGCTAGACTCAGAATAATCGAGATGTAAAGAAGCAATGTAACCTCGGTGATCAAATTGCTATAGGGTCCTTGAGACTGCTCCACTCGTGTTCCAGGCAGAGGGTGTGGGATACGGTCGGGTAACAGGGCCTCTACTCCAGCCAGAATGATACAAGGAGCATCTGAGGTCACTTGGCTAGTTCAGCTTGGAAAAGAAAATGCTGACGGGCGACCACATCACAGGCTACAATTTCCTCAAGGTGAACAGCGGAGGGGGACGTGCTAATGCCCTTTCTCTCATGACCAGTCATAGGGCATGAGGAAATGGAATGAAGCTACATTGGCAGTTCGGGTTGGACATTAGGAAAAGGTTCCTCACTGAGAGAATAATTGGTCACTGGAACAGGCTCCCTAGAGAAGTGCTCATTGCATTAAGCCTGTCAGAGTTCAAGGAGCATCAGGGCAATGCTCTTAGTCATATAGTTTGGTTTTAGGTAGTCCTGTGAGGAGCAAGGAGATGGACTCAATGATCCTTATGCATCCTTTTCATCTTGAGATATTCTATAATTCTACAATTCACAGCAGTTAGGCTTATAGGAACAGAGAGGAGAGGCAAGAGAAGCAGATTTTGTATAGAACATGGGTGAATTTTTTACAACACGACAGTAAAAGCTTTAATGCCGATCAGCATCAGGATGGATTTGTATATTTGAATCTTTTCATTTGTACAAGTAATGTACAACTCCTCCTGGGAAACCTTGGTTATTTCTGTTTTATTAATTCATTATTTTCTTACAGTGCTGAAGCTTTATGTGATTCCTCATCCCTCTGATCTGTTTACCTTTGGACATGTGCTATGAGTATTTTTCTTTCCCAGGACTAGATAAAAAACAAGCACAAATGCTGGTAGGGTCTACATTCTCCTCTGAAAAGAGATGAAACAGTGAACTCATGGCCATTCATTTGTGCAAACTAATGATTCAGCTGCTCCTCACAGACAGAGAGGAAAGTGGGACTTTGTAAGCCTGATTAGACCATCCGTGTAAGTTTATATCAATGTTGGGAAGATCTAGCTGTAAGTGACCACCAAAATATGTTTTTTTCCTTCCCAGTGTTAAGCTGCCAGCTCTACAGTACAGCGAATGAGATAATCATCCTTGTGGAAGACAAGTCTCATTGCCAGATACATTCATATGCTGCCACAAAGAAAGGCTCTTTTTAGTATTGAAGTATGAAACATACAAATAAGTAATCCAGAGTTTTTTTCTTTCTTATCAGTAGGGTTTGAGCTACCAAAGCAATTTGCAAGACAGCTAGTAACTATCACGATTACTTTTCAATAATCCTATCACAAGAAAATACAAGTTGGTGTTGTAACATATAGTTTAATAGGTTAAGATTATGTATTTACTTAATTTATGGGGTGGGGTGAGGGGGGGAAGTCTTGAAAGTAAGCAATTCAGATTAATGATTGAAAAAAGAATTTAAAAGCCAGTCTGGAGAAATCTTTCTTTCTGTTATAGCTACTGGAAATTTGTTGTTGACTTCATTTGAGCCAGAATTTAATCCCACATTTCTACTTGAAAACTTTTAAACTTTTATTGGAATAATAGAAATAGGGTGTTAATACAGACAGATCATACAGTTCAAATAGCCTTTAACTGTAAATATATTTTATATTGAACACATATAAAACTTTTGTGGATGAAAATTACACTTTCTTGTTTGGTCTGTGTGATCAGATACAATCCCACATGCAGGTTTGATATTAATGGGTTCCAACATATGTGCAGATCTTTAATCTTCCTGGATTAAAATTTAATCATGCTTTAATCTTTCAAACTCTCCTTGAAATATTGTAGGTTTAGACCATTTTCCTTGTTGCTTGTATAAATATTTTACAACAAAGAAATTAATTAATTCAAAGTAGGAAAAATGTGATACAGTAAAAGAAGTTGCCTAGAGTATTAAGATACTGCAAGAATTTATTATTTTTTATTTCACCTTGACTTCATTGCCTTCAACATGCAAACTATTCAGAGTTGTATTAAAAACTGAGTTGCACTTTGGGAAACTTTAAGAAATCCTATTTTTTTCAGATACAAGGTCATTATTACTCTTTTTATTTGCCTGACTTAAATTTCAACTAACCAGAAGATTTTATTGCATGGAAGTGTAAGAGCTACAGACATGAAAAATATTTTATGGCTACCACATCAAATGAGTGACTCAAAATATTGAGTCACACTTAGGTTTTATGGTAAACTCAGCTAAATAGCTTAACCTGTGTGCAAAGCAGACACTTCTAAGTATCTAGGACTGCTGTCGGGATAATGAAAGAATGATATCGCACATATTAAATTAGAATATAATCTTATGCCTGTAAACCAGGAAAAAAAAGATTAGCTACAGCACAAATTACTAATTTTTAAGTCGTTAAGACTATAATTATCCTTAAATCTACGCATTCCTTCTTCACTACTGATTGAAAATAAGCAGTAAAATAAGCTGCAGTTTACACTGCTGCAGTCTAGCTTCTTTTGGGGATAGACAGTTTGTATCTTTCTTTCTAGTATTTTGGTTGAAACCTTTAATTATAACCAATTGAATCTCCTTAAAGATTAGGGGGCCCACATAGACAGGTTGTGCATACCCAGTTATTATCTGGAGCTCAACCAGATTAATGTGGGTGAATTTTCTGCAGTATCATCCACTTTTACCTTCTATGAAAATTCAGGATATATGTCACCTAACTTTTCATTTTAACATTCATGCTCGTTTTAAGTATCTTTTTCTTATAAATGCAACGATCAAAGCTGTCCTTAAGGCAAACCCTGTTCCACTGTCTGCAACATGGATGCAGCAGCATTGGGATTATTTCAAATGAGGAATACAGCTCTGCAAGGTGATTATGGGACTTTGAGAGTTACACGGATTATGTATGCAAAGCAATCGTGGGAAGGCAATTTAGCAGGGCCTTGCAGAAACCTCAGTGTAGATGGCACTGAGGATGGGACAGGCATAACCTGGATGAGTAAAGGTCTCACATGTATCAACTGATCCACTGAAATGTGGATTACACCTTGACATCGAACTGATAAACGCCCTGGATGTTCCACAAAAATTTTTAAACTCACAGAAGTGGTTACGTCAGCGCATAGGATGAAGTCAGAAATGTGAGTTTCAGCACTGAAGCTGTGAGGAACCTAAATTATTTTCCACTTTAAACACTTTGTACCTTAAAAACAGGAGGAAAAGTAACTGGTTGGAACACACGAAATGCTACACCGAAGAACAGAACTGGCTCAGGAAGGTCTCATGTAACTCTTTATTTTTCACAAGAGCATTTTTATTTAGAAAGGAGGAATGAAGGAAATTCTCCAAGCCAGATTCCTTACAATATGCAAGTGTTCTCTGTTCTTTATGTTTTACTGAGGATAGTTCCCTACTTTTCATGAGACTTCAGATAATGCATTTCAACAATAATTTAGTGGAACGGATGTTTAAATGTTTCTCATTTGAAAAAGCTGCAAGGCCTGTAGGTAGCATTAGTATAGTGATTCCTTTGCTAAAAAAGCGATGCGGAACCTTCAGGAAAAACACTGACAGGATTGTAGTTTTAACCTTTGAAAGACAAAATGGTAACTCTGATAATGATAAAGATCCACATAGAGGGGTACAAAACTCAGTCTCCTCCAACTCACACCAAAAGCACCGGTGCAGGATGGTTTATAATACTAAAAAAAAAAACAAACTAGTTTTGTCAAGGCTTCTACTGTTACCTTGCAAGAGATCAGAATGAATATTGAGCTAATTTATTTTTCAAACCTTCCTACATCTAGGTCCCAGAGAGACGTAACAGCAGTGTATCGTGTTTCCAGCACTCAGGGATCTAATTGGGATATTGTTCTGTACGTGCTGTTAGACACTGTAGTGACAAGATGAGTCTTAGCCAACGCTGGCGGGCAGCCAACACATACCTTACGCAGACAAAGTGCAGGACAATTAAAGCGTAAGTGCTGAAGGAGCACAAAAATAGCCATCAATTAAAGCACTTGGAAAATTTATTTCTTTGACGTATTGGAGGATTATTGTTCCATCCATTCATTCATTTCCCTTGATGACTTCACCTGAAGGGGATTTTTTTCCCCCCCTTTAAGTATTTTTATGCTTTGGAGAAGTTTGGGGATCCCTTGGTGAGGAGTGGTTTTTGGTTTTTTTTTTCAGTGGGAAGGGAAGAGAGATCTTTGTGTAATGAGAATCTGGACAAGTGGGCATTAAAGATATAGAGCCTTGGAAAGTAGAGGAGGCTGAGGGGAGACCTCATTGCTCTCTACAACTACCTGAGGGGAGGTTGTGGAGAGGAGGGAGCTGGGCTCTTCTCCCAAGTGACAGGGGACAGGACGAGAGGGAATGGCCTCAAGCTCCACCAGGGGAGGTTCAGACTGGACATTAGGAAAAAATTTTTCACAGAAAGGGTGATTGGGCAGTGGCAGAGGCTGCCCAGGGAGGGGGTTGATTCACCTTCCCTGGAGGGGTTTAAGGGACGGGTGGACGAGGTGCTGAGGGACACGGTTTAGTGATCGACAGGAATGGTTGGACTCGATGATCCGGCGGGTCTCTTCCAACCTGATTATTCTATGATTCTATGATTCTGTGAAATGGAGTTTTTTATAAAATACATAGATTGGGTGCCCTATGTATGTATCATGTGCTGCAGAGCATTATGTAGAGCAATCATTCTGTATACAGCCATGTATAAATATTGGAACAAGACCTGTAATTCTACTCATCAAAATGAAAGCTCTTAAGCAGACACATGTACCCCCCTATCCTCCAAACAGATCTATACTACAAATCTGAATTCACAGTCACCTTATTAGTGATTTAGTCAACCTGTGTTGAATTTCTAACATCCTAAACTCTTCACAAATAATCCAGATACTGTCATTTTGTGGCATTCAGTAGCAGAGATGAAACCTTTATCACTTTGAAGTCTGTTTCTTAATAAATGGGTAAAAGACTGTAGGAGAGAGAGGGGGAAAGCGAGCTGGGGAATTAACTACTGGAGTCAAAGGATGCATAAATGTACAAACATCATTTTCATTCTCATTCCCAAACCAAGTGGCTAATCACAATGTGTCTTTTCCTTTCATGCGTATCTGCTCCTGTGTTCTTGTGTAGCAAGTGTGGGTGTTCACAAAGACCAAAACAATGGACCTTACTGAATCTGTCTACTCTGAATAGTCTTGCTAGTGGTGTTTTTTTCCCCTCAAAATATGTTCCTCTAATGAAGACTTGATTAGATATTTTAAGTCTGCAAGGTATTTCTACCCCCTAGTCCCCCCCAGGTAGTTATACAGAGAATATTTTTTTGATCACTTTGTTGTTTGTGGGCAGATTTATATACCATCTCTGATAGCAGCAGCAGGAGTTACAGCAATAAGCTCCTTGGCATATGGACAACTATAAATGTATTTATTATTTAGAACATTTCTGAAGGTATAATGTCCAAATTGTTTCCTAAAATGTGTTTCTTTACGCCGTGTCTGTGTCAGGTCATCAGCAGTAGAGGCAGCCTTATTTTACTTACATTTCTTTTGAGAAACAATTATTTATTCTGCAGGAAAAAAAGGTTATATTGCAGAGGTCAGACTTTTATCATTTTCTTTTTATGGAGCAAGCCATTGGGATACTATAATGGTATGCCAGCTAAGCACCTACATGGCTCTACAAGGTCAAACACAGAGTTACAACAGGCATATTTTATGTATGTATCTTGCAAGTGTTGTCCCAGTACTCTCTGACCCCTCCTAATAAACCATTTTACTGCTGTACAATAATGCAGCTTTGTGTTTCATAGGATTTTTTTTCCCCTTTGAATGAATGCTAAATTCATATGAATGTCAATAATAAAAATTTACCAAGTTCTTCCTGGGGTCACTTAATGACATTGTTAGGACTCTTAATGTAGCTACTAGGTGAAAGAGCTGCCAGTACCGCATAAAGAATGAGTTGTTCTCCTCCTGCCATTGCCCCAGCTGATTTACAACCACTTTGTGTTTGATGTTGGACAGGATAATTTCATCAGTCTCCAGCCCTTGTGATCATGTCCCAAAATGACTAGTCAGGTGAAGCCCTAGCCGAAGATTGCTTGTCACCTGTAGGAAGTAGCTGTCTGCTATGAGTAGTCTTTACTCATAAATGTAATCATCTGTTAGTTATTCATTGAGCTATACTTCATGGTCTAGATGTAGTAGTGAGGATAATATACAAACACCTCACAGGGAAAATGCTTTGAAACAACAGATGTGTCTGTTAAAAACCTTGTTTTTTTACGGCAGGTCAGCATCTTAAACGGAAGTAACTGGCTTCCAAGTTCATCTCTGAAGGTTACTTCAGAAAACCTGTCAAAACCTCTCCCCCTCCCCGAGTGATTCACTGCAGCAAATGGCCTGTAGTTAAAAACAATAATTTCTTAAAAGTCCAACACCAGCATTGTAGTAGCGATTTAAGGCAGTCAGAGCAAGACAAGTATAAGCCTTTGGTGCAGAATTGTTTTGAAATAATGTGTGATGTTGGGATTGAGCTATCTGAGAGAAGCGTATGATAATATAGCCATGTCTTTGGGGGGCAAATTCTTATTTATTTTGGTTAAATTCTTCGGAATTGTGGAGGACGTGTCTCTTTCTAGTACTGGTGAATGTATTTTCATCACATTGAGACGTATAATTTGGCACGAAATAACTAACAGTCTTCCATTTTTGATATTTGTATGGGGTTAACCTGACATTTGTTCTTTTATTTTATAATAAAATAAAAATCTTGTTTCAGAAGAAGAGTAGCTAATAAGAATTCTGTAAAAGCATTATAAAATCACCAAAAGGGAAAGCATTGCTGTTATTAGGCCAATACTGCTGTAAATGAGAAATTAAAAAGGCAACATGAAGAGGCTGAAAAGTAGTGACAGCTACAATGAGTACATTTTCTCCTTTCTCAGCGTGAGATCACAGTGCAGGAATATATGAACTTTGAATCCCTTTGTGAAATTTGTGCTCATTTTAGCTGTCACTGCTGCAGGTGATGAGCACTCACAACCTGTTGTTTCTGCTCTGTGCTTATACAAACGCAAGGGATAAGTTCTAGTAACAAAGGAGTAAATATTCTGATAAATATAATCTCGTAGCTCATGTGGCATTCTGGAATTTATCCAAGTCTTGTGATACAAAAGATAGACAGATATTTAATGTCTTAAATTGTAGCTGGAAAATGGCACACAAGTGTGCCATTTAATATGTTTCAGTTACACTTATTTTGTCAGGATGCTTCCAAGGTTAGAATACACACTATTTTTCCTCCTCAGATTCATTTCTTAAGGTCTGCTTTCCCTAAAAATTAGGGAAATTCCTTTCCCTAAAAAAACCTGTAGATCTAGCTCCTGAAAAACAAAAATTCTCAACTTAAACTATGGTTTCAAACAAATCAAAATGCAGAAGATAGTAGATTGAGACCCTTGGAGTTGGGTTTTTTTGAAGGAAAAAGATCTACAATATACAAGAAACTTTGAATTTTGAAATCAGAGGTTGTGCACACTTCACATTGGTCTGAGATAATTTTCTAATTTACTTCTTTTGTTTGAATAAGGAAGGATAGAATTTAATAGACCCACATAAGAACAATTCAACTTTTCTCCCACTGACAAAATTATCTAAACTGTTAGTTCAGCTCTTTATGTCAATGCAATAATTTAAACATATTTCAGAAATGTATATAGGGAAAAATTATCTGTCTTGTTTCTAAAGCGCTCTGTTTATTTGGTCTCTTGTGCTGTTAATTGTGCTTCCCTGGCTCAACAATTCCATCTTTTGATGCCTGGAAGTCCCTGTGGCTTGTATCATCTTTTAAAATAATACAGAACTCTTTAGAGAAAAGATCTCTCCTACTGCCCCTGTCTTTTTTTCTAGTGCCCGTCCATGCTGTTAGATGCTCAACAGAGAATAACAGTGCAGAAATGAACACATTTTTTTTCTCATTCTTTTGACTTAAAAATGACAATCAGAGGCCATGTATCTTTTGGCTGCTAGCAAAATATTTCCTGCCTCAGGGGTCTGTATTGCTTTGGCCAGCACAGGGCCAAGTATTTTTATCCAAGGATGGAAATCCTTCTCTGAAAGGCAGTTCACGGAGCACAATTGATGACTGACTCCTCCTTGACTGCTAGAGCGCTTGCAGGTACCATGGTAATAAAGGTGTTACCTTTAAAAAGGCTTTTCCATGTATAACAAATGAAGAGGCTTTGGCAATTGAAACAGCTCTTTCTAGCACCAAATGTCATTTGCCTCCTATAACTGGTGTGCACAAACTGACCTGCATCATGAATATTCTCTTATTGCCCTTGAGAAGCATTGCTTGACACCAGCCATACCTTGAGCCAGACTCAACAGTCTCCCTGGTAGATGATTAGTGCTGTTCTGCTGTAAAACGAGCAAGAATGATAAAGTTCTAATGCTCATCCTCTTGTTTTATTGCATGCTTGCTGCCGGAGAAAGCCTTGGGAGGCTTTTGAGTGGAGTTGCCGTGAGATTACCACTTATAGTGTATTATTGCCTGGCCCCTTCTTCGCAGATGAGAGTGCTGATCCTGATGTTATTAAGTGGCTGGGAGGTCAGATCCTCAGAAAATACTCAGTTTTTACTCAGATTATAGTCAGCAGCATTTTCTCTGAGATCATCTCCTTATCATAAGAAAACCAGAAATGTTAACAGAGGGGCAATAGAGGTTACCTAGTAAATGAGAGAACCAATGCTCACAGGAATGTGGCATCATTACATCTCTAAAGTAGGTAAAAATAAAACTTAACTTAAGTTAAAAAAAAAAAAAGGGCAGGTAACTTGTAGTGTTTTGTTACTATGTGTTGAAATACCATAACGATTACTGTGTTGGCTGTGATGACTGTCATTGTCTTTGCAAGTTCCGAGAGGCCTCGGGTGCTCTTGTGGTTGTGTGGCCATAGAATGTGGCTTTGCAATGATGAGTCTTCAGAAAAGTGCTGTCATGCTACCTGCAGGAACAAGGATGGCTCTCCAGAACGAGCTGTAGCACTATCATACGTTCACAAGCTTTTGCAAATGCCAGAACTGAATGTTTTCCAGCATCAGCACTGAAGTGTTAGGACTACTTGTTGCTAGCACCGCTGAAAAGCCCCTTTCCCTTCCATAGATTAATTTGTATTTCCATTTAAATGAATGTACAGGTATATCTGTCTTCTTGTAATCAGGATTATTTTCTCTGCAAAGACTTTTTTTCCTGTGGCAGTTCCTTTGCAAACCTGCTTCTTTTTCGCTCCCATGTAAGCCATTCTATCCGTACTTCTTTTCTCATTTTTCACTCTTTTCTTCACTCTCACTGAAAAGATGTCACTGCAGAGGCAACAACGTCTCTTTTTTTCCACTTTAATTTCTTGTGAGATACCAGCTGGATTCCTTTGCTGTTATGGATGTTTTACTTTAACTTATCAGCATCAGTCTAAGATGAATTGCTAGTTCTACCCTAGATATGGAATCGACAATTTGGCAATGCTGATGAGCTTGATCTTGTGATTTTGTTCTAAATATTTAGATATTCTCAGTTGTAAGATTGACCTCCTGTAAATAATAATGATTATTGCTTTGACTATTCCCAATAACAGGCAGAAAAATCATCAGAAAGTTGTGAAATGTAAATACAGTGAGTTAAGCGATCGTTGTAAAGAGATTAAATAAATAGAGCAAAACCACCGTTTGCATATATCCTTGATTAGTACTTTACAAGTTATTTTGTGAAATTCATGCTAAAGTAAAGATTGTGTTATATATACCATACTGAGGATACTTTTTTCATTGCTGAAATCTTTCTAGGGAAAATCTTGCTTCTCCCTACTTTTGAATCACAATATGGTTGCCTCCACAGAAAACCTCTGAAGAAAAGAAAATTAATTTCTACTTCTAAACCTTGCAGCAGCAGTAAAACACCATCAGCAGGTAAGATATGTTGTAAGACAGATATCTTGGTTTAAATTAGTCATCCTGGCCTCAGTTTATAGGACTCGACGAAGAGGCACTGTGTATCAATACATAGTGATTCACTGCGCTCTCAGATAGACAAGTTGAATCATCTTTTTGAGATGTGTATTGCTGTTCATGACTGTGGAAGCAATTTAGCATATTTAGCCCAGCCACAGGCACCTGACTTTGAGGTGGTCAAAGCAGGGTGGCTAAATTCCACCTTTTTGTGCCTAATATCCCTATCTCTTCCGCATTTGCCAAGTGGAAACAGAGACCAATGGAAATGCCTATCATGGAACTGCACAATGAATATCACCCCTTTTTCTGGGCTGTAAGCTCCTCACTGGGCGCTGGTGAGAGTTTCTCAAGAACTGAGCTCTCCCATTTCAGTTCACACACCAAGTCCCAGAATCTGCTGCAGCATTTCAGACAGAGGAAGAAAAGGCAATATCTTACACTAGTAAAAAAGGGAGAATTTGCTCAGTTGTCATCTACGCAATGCTGTTCATAAATGCCTATTCAATCAGTTTATGGGTTTAAAAAACATTTTATAACTGAGATTTAGAGATCATTTGAGTTATTTCAAACAGCGTTAACATGCAAAGAAATCAGCTTGTTTTCAATGACGTTTAAAGTGAAAAAAAGACTGAAATGAAAAATGAGCCCCTTAATTTTTATGATGATATGCAGCTGATGAAGACATACTGAAAAATGTTGAAACAATAACGGCATCAGTTTCTGCATTCTGTGAATGTATCCTTTTTGCAGTAAGATCTGCTTAAGAATTTTTATTACTTGCAAAGATTTAATCAGAAAGATTTTAAAATTAGTTTACTCATTTGCCCGGGCCTGTTCAGTGGCAGTGTAATCAAATATTTCTGGTGCTCTGCATAATAATAGCAACAGTTTTTTAATACTTATGCTACGTGCAATGCCTGCCGTTTCCTATTTGCTTTGTGCAAGACACAATGTTCTATGTAATAAAAAGTTAAGAATGCAAAAAGAAGTTTTAAAACTAACAAACATCCAGCTGATGGTGTAAAAACGTATTTTTATGCGTAAGGGAAAGTTCATCTTTTTATCTCTGTAGGACAACATTTTGCCTTCTTGTGACTCCACTAGGTTGTTATCACTTCAACCTCACTACTATGCTCAGGTTTGAACCTATACAGAATGGCAGCTAAAATCACTGAGCTTATTATTAAGATTTTTTCAAGGGTTGTGAAGGAGGTAAAAATGCTGGACATAATGTACTTTCTTGCCCAGGAGAGGCAGAAATAGTTACTAGGGAAGATGTGGGGAGTCAGTCAGTTGCAGTGAAGAAGCGCTGCAGAGATTAAGCAGAGGGTATTACAACTACACAGCTTTCAAGATCAGATTTTACAGTGGCCTATGAGTGGAGTTTGTAGAAAAGTTGTCTCTGAACATAAGGGATGAATGAATAATTTTTCCTAGGAAGCAAAACATTGTTTACTGCTGATATTGCTTTCCAGCTCTCATCGTATTGTGGTAGGAGCAATTTTCATAGTGTTTGCACTTCCATTATGTTTGAGGTGGAAAGACAGTCATGCTCAGGTATTGCCTCTGTGGCAGTCTCATTGCCCTGTCCCTGTCTGGATTCCGCTTTGCCACGTTTTTCTCCTCAAATTTCCATCACATCGGTATGAACAGGACTTGCTGCCCACTGTTTGATGTCTAGAGGAGAAGCAGACAATGTCAGTAGTGGGTTTATCTCTGGACACCTTCCACGCAAGCAGGACAGAGCTCCTTGGTACCTCTGTGGAAAGCTGGCAAGGAGACTGGAATAACAGCCAGCAGGCACCTCTACTTCCTTCGGAAAAACACTTAAGGAGCCCTAGGTGGTGACTTCAAAGACCTTTTATTCACTGCCCAGAGGAATGGATATTTTGTGATACAAAATGAATCAAATTTCAAAGCCTGTAAAGGTCACAAGCAGCCTCTGGCCAAACAAGAGGAAGAAGCCGATAGGAATTCCACCTCTCCACCAGAAGCCACGTCAACACAAACAGCCCTTGTGAAGCTGCACCTGCAAAGAGTTAAGCACAAACCTCCACAGGACCTGACGGATGAGATGTGATCGCTCACCCCTCGGACAGGCAGCAGGAAGGCTGGGCTGATGCACTTTTGTTTTACCTGCTTTTATTCTTTAAGCTTTTAGTTAATACCACTTAGGCTGCTTTGCTACTAATGTGCTTAGGCCAAGTCAGACACTGGAGGTGTAACAAGTCCTGCGTGGAGATAGTACTTGCTCTCCTTAAATAAGTGCTGGAGTTGGGAAGTCTGGGAGAACTAAGAGAAGCACTTCAACAGCCTCATTCCCTCCCCAAATCATTCCTCTTTGAATTATTGCTAATCTTATTTCAATTATCTGTATGGAGCAGTTCAGACTTATGTGATTTTCCAAAGCGATAAAAAAGTGCCCTGCAGTCACTGGTTTAAGCTCTTGCCTCCCTGGGTGGAATACAAAGACTAAGAATAAACGCAATCATGCAAATATTCAGAATAAAGGATTAAAACAAGACTTTGTGTTGACTGCGTTACTGAAGTCTGATGTGATACTAACGTAGACCATACTAAACTCTATACATTATCATCAGATATTCTAACATTTTCACATATTCCAGGGAAGAAATATTCTTTGATTATTTTTTATTTGCCTGTTTTACTTCTTTTTGGTACCCTGCTAGGAAAAAAACCCAGGCATTATGTGCAGGTGAAGGCTTCAGGAGAGAGAATAAAATGGCTCATAAAAATATTCTTGTGTAGCTTGTCCAGACTGAAAAAATGTGATTTTTAAGCCTGCTAATTTGTGTTCTAACCAATATTTGTTGCCTTTTGATTACTTATGTCCCTTGATTTCAAAAGCAGGCTGCCTAGTTGTGGTAAAAAGTACTGGTTCCAGAGCCTACAGGCTTGGTTGGAGATTGGGAAGGACAAATTGGCATTTCTGTATTTCTGAGCACTGTAGTTCCCTGGCTGTAGGCCACAGACGAGGTCTTTTATCTCTGAGGTTGCTACTTGTTGGTGGCAGCTGGATAAAGCTCTGCAGCAACACAATCTGACGTTCATGTTTGGCCTACTTTGAACAGGTGATTGGATGAAAGACCTTCCAGTCTCAATTATCTGTGAGCCCGTCATTACTGCCAAGCAGTGGGACTGCTTGATGCTGAAGTCATTTTAGTAACTCAGTAACAGTGATGTACTCATTTCCCAGCTAAAACATAATCTGAAAACTCCTGAATCCCAAAGACTTGTATTTAAGTGGAATTAGTAGTTAATTTGGAGTAATCAGAAAATAAGAACAATGCTAAAGACAAAGAAAAAAACCCCTAACTTAATCAACATGTAGCTTCAAAGTAGTTTGTTAAGGACAAAAAAATAGTAGAAAAAGATAGTAGAACTGTCATCTGGATTAGGTTAAAGAGAGACAGCTTTAGCCTCTATCATGGCCTTCCATGTGAACAACATCAGCACCATCGCAATTCAGCTGCCGCTGCAGGGTGCCTGCGAAGAGATGAGAGGCAAGTCTGCTTTGTAGAAACCACCTGCAAATTTCTCATTCTTGGCAGGAACTTTGCAATGGAGTACTAGAACGGGATAATTGCTGTAGATAGAATTGGCAAGAGCAGTATATGGGAGACACATTCAATTGCACATGAGGATGGTAGGTGAACTATGAAAAAAGCAACCCTTCCATTATATGTTGAACAGCCGGCAACTCTGGATCTTCCATTTTATTTATGGTAGAATGGACAAAAGGCTTGTAGCATCAGCAGTAAATAGCTCAGGGACTGTATGCCTTGTAAAGGTATTCTGGATGCCTTTATGAGCCATAGCTCAAACTTTTGTGACAATAACAGTGAGGCATTACAAGTTTATTTGCAAGATTAAGTCTAAATGTCATCCCCAGAGTGCAATATAAAAACTAATTAATTTTTTTTATTCTTTATCATTGAGATCAACATTCTCCATAGGAATTTGCATTTCTAAATGATGCTTGTGTACACCACCTTGCATTGGAGGGGGTCTAATTTTGCTTCTGAGATTCATCAGTACTGTTGTCTATCCCACTCAAATAATCCTTTTATACCACATATTCCACTAGCGAGCATAATGCTGCAGCCAGCCTTAGAAGACAAATAAGTATCTCTACGAGAAACACAATTGCTGCTTTTCATTACACAACCTTCTGCTATGAATTTGTGCCTTATAGCTGCACTGCCATATGGATTCCTCAACATCTAGCTTGGGAAGTTATTGTACATGGCAGTCTTCCACTCATTGAAAGTCCTGGCTGGTCTTTTCAACCAGATATTTTAACAAACCTTGGCTTCAAGTCATTGCTGGCATTATCCTTTGGTTCATCTTTGGGTTGTGGCAGGTCTGTTCATCCATTTGAATGTTCAAAATTGTTACTTGAAAATGTTACTAAATGGGCACCTGATAGGACATAAGCCACTGGGACAGAAAAGTAAGGGAAGAGTCGCAAAAGCATTTATATACTGAAAAATATTTCATTATGTCATCAAATTTAAGACTCAGAGCCTTCCCCATGTAAATTTTTTGCTAGACGTTCAAGATTTAAACCTCAATTTAATACCTTCCTTTATGGTCTCCCAGGGCTGACTCTTCCACATTTCTGCTAGGCTAAAATAATCTGCCCCTTCTTTAATTTACGGATTTGGGTCACTGTTGTCTTGACAAGTCCAATTACCTAGCAAATCAGCAAGTTTCTCCTGTGCTACTAGGAGGAGCAAACTTATTCCTCACCCCTTTAATACAGCACATTGAGGGAACACATTTTCTAGGTTACAGACAGGGTGTCGTTCTAGCCAAATCTGCAGACCATACACGAAGGCGTGTACAGAGCTTCCATTCCCCATCCACTGCTTTTTGACCATGCAGTCTTTAAAGACTTTGGCAGAGGAAGATTTATGGGCATTCTCTATGTACTACAGACTTTCTGGGTTGTGTTAACTTTGGGTACAGAGATCCCCATTTTAGTGGAAGACAATGACATCTGCAGGTCTTCCATCCATCGCTGTGTAAAGACTCAGAGAAAAGCCAGCCTGAACAGAGCTTTCAAAGGTAGCAGCTTTCCCGAACAACTCACCTTATTGTCCAAAATGCCATCTCAAAGATGGGACAGAGTAAAACCGAGGCAAATAAAAAAACTCAAACAACTCCACACTTTGAAATCCACCCCTCTGGCAGCTGTCCCTGTTTCAATCTGGCAGACAGAGGCTTGCTGGCAGGAGTAGTGAGGTAAGGGTAAAAGACAAATGGTTCATCATGAATCCTTTAACTAAGCTGATATTTCAACACAGAGCTTGCCAGCATTTTCCTTTGGCATACACTTTATAGAACATACATGACAACCGCATCAGCCTTGCTAAGGTATTGGCATTACCTGTCTTATTATTCAACTCCCTCTGAATCACACCCCAGACTTGCAGGAAAATACCACGCAGAAGTCTATTTTTTTTTCCTAGCATTTATTGCCTTGGGTACAAAAATGCAACTAAACCTATGTTACTGTGATTTTAAGGAAAAAGATGTAAGAATTAGACTTTTAAAATGACTACATTATTTGTCAGAATACTAATTTTTCAAACATTGCTAATATAACTACTGACTTTCAACAAAGGTTCATAGAGCAGCTCCACTGTTTGGGTGAATAAGTTAATGTAAAATAAATAAAAATTAGATCAATAACCTTTAAGAAACAAAAAGTGGAACCATGAGTTTGAGAGGTTTATGTAATTGTTGTGGGTTTTTATTATGCTTTTTCTCCTGAAAAACAGCCTTCATTTTTCAGGGATAAAAATGGATTGATCAAGATGTACTGGTGAAAATAAAAATCTCAGATTGCACAAGAAAAGAACCCTAACCTGCATTTGGTTTTCATTGTAATTAGTGGCAAAATTCACATTGACTTTAATGGGTCCAATACTACTCACATGGAAATTCATTAAGCCTGTAAATTTGAATTAAAAAAAATAGATATGCTTGCATACTGAAGAGGAAATTATGTTAATTTTTCGGTTGATCTTTCGTTTTTTCCCTTTTGTTTTTTTAGTTCTTTCTTAACAATTATCTAACTATTTATCTTTTAAGAAGTCTCATTTTAATAGTCTCAAGGTCCCGCAGGTGGCATTCCACCACATGCACCTCTTCTGCAGTTTCAGGGAGGCAGCCCATGAGGAATTACTGATCACTAAATACTGTGTATCTGAAATGATGAAGAACATACTACACAGTTGATAATTGAGAAGATCTTTTCTGACAGTCCCAAATTAAATTTGCTAATGTTTAGCTGTAGAAATTCCTTATCAACATGTCTTGCTCCAATACAGCAAGACACTGTAAAAATCACTGGACAAATAGCCACTGAAAGAAATGCAATAAGATACGTGCAACACAGTGTACTGAGTTCTGGACAGAGAGCTTAATTAGTTCATCTCCTCTCTAAAAGCCTACCTTCTTTTCTCACCCCTGCTAGTCCAGATTAAAACTATAAAAGCAAAACTACAAACTCTACCTTCTGAAACACTGATTATGACTTAAGTCTTTATTCCAGGAAAGTTTGTTTGTTTGCAAGAAGAGACAAAAAAAATGATAGGTTTGGATTTTTTTTTTTCCTATTTGAATTGATTCTAATGTTAGGATTTATTAACAGAAGGAGACTGAAATGTGAGAGCCTAAAAAGGCAGTGTGGAATGGCTCAACAAGCTATAGAAAGAATGAATAACAAACCATATATTTTTCCTGCCGTGACAGGGCACTGCGTAAAAACACCAGGGGATGGATTCAAACAATGTGCTGGTGCGAGTGACAATAAAACAGGGATGACAGCGTAAAGAGGGAATGATAAATGTATTAACACAGGTAAGAGAGTTAGATAAAAGATCACAGGGAATAGTAGAAAATTCACTCTAAGCAGATCTTAAATATTCTAGCAGGAAACAGTGCTATTGTTAGGTGTGGGTTTGATAGGGAATGCGGTGACAACAGAGAGTGAGAGAATCTTTGAGTTTATATGGAGAGATTTATATTTCTGTCTCTGGATATACACTTACAGATATTTATACTAAATATATATTTTGATATCCATGTAATAAATTTCTATAACCATATGATAAACTGTATTTACTGTAGATAACACCCTTTGCCTGCCTTGCCTGTGCTATGTTCTGTCTTTCTTTTCAGCTGGCGATTTCTCTAAGCAGCTCAGAACTGCTGTCAGAATTGTTAAAACCTGACAGAATTTTTCTCCTTTTCTTCCCAAACATCTCCAGAGATGGAGAATTCTATTCCTCTGCTGCACTGTGCTTTGAAGTACCTGTGCTGAATTGCCTCGTCTGGGATCAGTTTAATTTTAAAGGTCCAGTTTATCTTATCTTTCAAGGATAAGAGAGGAATAGGGGAACTGAGGCTCTTGTTATAAGAAAAAAAAGCATTAATACAATAGGCTGATAAAAACCATCATCCTAAAAAGCTGGAAGACATTAATCTACCAGAGAAAGTTACAAAATCAAACTTCTTTTTAAATCTTTATTTTAATTTCTTAAGATTTATAAGAATAAACCTACTGAAGTTGCGTATTTTTGACTGATGGCTACTTGCCCAGGATTAGTCTCTAAAACTTGCTTTTCAATGGTTTAACCAGAAGAGAAGATAAAAAAACAGTCGGCTTTAGTAGGCTTTATATTGGGCCCTTAGATACAAATAGTTCAGCATAATTTTATTTTATTGCTCGTTACCACTCTCACGTTTCACCTCTTATGGTCTCTCAATGAGTAGCTCTTTTAAAAACCTTTCTTTTTATGTCATTATTTTCCATAGAGTAATATTAGAGATGTAGAGATCACTGATTGCCTTTTTCAAAATTCATGTCATGTATTTGGTGCATTTGTTTGATGTTGAATGGAACACAGCAGCACCACCTAGAAATCAGGGGGAACTGAAGAACAAAAATTTCTTATGATGCTATAAGTAGCTTTTAGAGAGGTTACTCAAAGAGGAAGAAAAAAATTACCAAACTGAGCCCCATTGCACATACCAATGCACAAATTAGGCAAAATATGTTGTGACAGTTTCAGCATTGTTGAATGTTTTTCAGGGTTGCGGAGTTTTGCTTCATATTTTCCCTCGCAAGCAGCATTTTCTGTATTATAGATCATAATTTCACCATTCAGTGACATTCATTTGTAAGCAGCGATTCAATAGACAAATCCTGCTTGATGAGTCATCAGTGAGGGAGATCATATTTACACAAAATTACATGGCTAAAATGACAAGTCTGAGACAGATTAAAACTAGGCATTATTCACCTATAAGTCTAAGTATTAGAAAAGGAAGCCTGAAAACCCCCAGAATTTTTGTGCTGTGAAATGAATGGACGTTTCAGAAGACTAGTCAGAAAGGATTACTTTACAAAAGAAAATGTTTGTCTTGGAGACTTTTTTGTTGACCTATGATATGTTTCTGGTTTGAAAGACATGCTAAACAAAGGCAGCTCCAGTCTTTCAAAACTCTCACAGCCCTATAAATATCTCCATATAAAAAGTACAGTATGTATAAATGGCATGACAAAGATTTTCTGAAAAGATTTTCTCTTCAGTAAAAGTAAAGTCAAAACATCCCATTGACGGCAGCTATTTTGAACAATTCCTAAGAAAACAAGTGCTTACAAGCTGGCAAAATCTCCATGAGTGAGAGACAGTATAAACAATGAACTTTTATGGGGTTGTAGCCATCCCTGCAAGGTCTGAATGCAGCTTGAATGGATCTTAGCCAAGAAGTGACTCCTCAGCATTTAGCAAACCTTCAGCTAAGGGAAGTACAGGAAAAACTAAAATATTCCAGCAGCAAAAGAATCTACCAGCAATACTTCACCATCTAAGTCCTGCAGCCATCAATCAGATGCCATGTGTCACCCCAAGTGTTCTTCAAGGCTCTTCATGGTCAAGGTAGAGAAATTGTGAGAAAAAAGGTTGAAAAATTGAGAGCACACAAACAGTTGTTGAAAGCTCAAATAAGTCAGCAAGGAACTAATTCCCATTTAATGCTATTAAATAGCATCCAAAAGCTTCACCAATCTGAAGAATTCAGGCTGACCACTCGCATGTCTGAAAATATCCATTTTCATAGAATCATAGAATCACTAGGTTGGAAACTACCCATCAAGTCCAACCATTCCTATCAAACACTAACCCATGTCCCTCAGCGCCTCGTCCACCCGTCCCTTAAACCCCTCCAGGGAAGGTGATTCGACCTCCTCCCTGGGCAGCCTCTGCCAGTGCCCAATGACCCTTTCCGTGAAAAATTTTTTCCTAATGTCCAGCCTGAATCTCCCCTGGTGGAGCTTGAGGCCATTCCCTCTCGTCCTGTCCCCTGTCCCTTGGGAGAAGAGCCCAGCTCCCTCCTCTCCACAACCTCCCCTCAGGTAGTTGTAGAGAGCAATAAGGTCTCCCCTCAGCCTCCTCTTCTCCAGGCTAAGCACCCCCAGCTCTCTCAGCCGCTCCTCATCAGGCCTGTTCTCCAGCCCCTTCCCCAGCTTCGTTGCTCTTCTCTGGACTCGCTCCAGAGCCTCAACATCCTTCTTGGGGTGACGGGCCCCATACTATATATTGTTATTTTATTTAAGTATTTAGTTTTGGAGGATTTGGGGTTTTTTCATCATTGCATGCGTAAGTCCCTTTAACTTCTGCAGGAAATTAATGCACAAAAAAAGTCTGTATGTTTATTTTCTATGGCGTAACGTCTGTTTTCTCTAGTCATTGTTTTTTACTGAGGCAAACACTTCTTAAATTTAATCATTAGTAGTGGAGATTTCAGCTGTAGCTGAACTCTGAAAAATCTGCCACTGGGAATCTCACAACTGACCAATAATTAGGTCCACAATCAAACATGTGAGCATGATTTGTAATATTCCTGAAGAAATGGAAATAATTTAAGTAGTATCTTGGATGGGAACTGAAACGTGAAAGTAGAGACGCAGTAGATTTCAGAAGAAATATTAGAAGAAGTCGTAATAGTTACTAAATTAGCAATTAGCCAAAATAAAGAGAATCTGTCCCTGGCTATGGGGAAGGCATGAAGGTCTAGAGAAAAGGGGAGCTGATGGCTGAAATAGCAGAACTGATATCCTGCACGGATTCCACTGTAGACAGTCAGAAATAAAAGCCAGAGTCATAATCAGGGCTATGGAAGTTTGTGTGCCTGTGTGAGTGACTTAATTTATTAAACTTGAGAAACCAGAAAAATGTTTTGGAGAATTAACTGGAAAATTGAACAGGCAAGGAAATTAATAGATTTCTGCCTCATTTTTTAAAATGGAATTGTCGGGCAAGAGAGTCGGTTATCTGTCCAAATGTGGTTGATTTCTTTTCCTGTCTATGTTTCATTGCAATATACCTCCAATATTTTTTTCACATTTTACTTTTTAGCATTTAGAAGGATTTAATTGGTTTATAATTATTCAGTACTGAATTTCTATGAAACTGAGTAGCACATGGTAGAAACTGTGGATAATAGTTCAGCATTCTCTGTTCCAGGGGTTTTAAACAAGTGTTTCTGCTTCAAGATTTTTCAGTAAGAGAATCATTTGGGTTGGAAGGGATCTCTGGATATCACCTAGTCTAACTCTGGTACACAGTACCGTACCATTTGAGTTCCAGTGCTTTAAGGTGAGCACAGAAGGAGAGAATGAGAATTACACATATTTTAGGGAGTCTTTTTTATGAATTCTCTACTATATATTTTCTTCTATTTTCAGAAGCAGGAGTTAATCTAAGCTTTATAAAATCTCTAACTGCATTTCTCTTGAGGCATTTTAACAAGCAAGAAGCCTTATATTGCCATTCTGTGCCTTTTTATGAAAGCTCATGAATGTTCTAGTAGCTTTCTCACGGAACAAAAATATTAAAACCTGGGTGTTCAACACAAAAAGTACTGAAACATGGAGTAGGCAATTTAAAGCAACATGCTGGCAATGAAATTGTGATCAGTGACCTCACTGAGACCAAAATTTGAACCCAAACTGCCTCAGGAACTTTTCTGGAAAAAAAAAGAATGAAAACGAACCCATAAAATTTATCAAAACCCTTAATATGAGAGATCCAGAGCTCAGTGCTGAATGCTCACTCCATCTCAAAGACAGTAGGATGTTCAGAATGTTCTGAATATCTAGACTGTGAAGGAATGTAAGTGGCAAAAGTGAAATGTATGGAGGTCTGGGGACACTGAGGAGATCAGCTTGTATCTCATGCCAAGTGAGATCCTACAGGTGAGCTTACCAGGTGTTCACTTGAGTTTGCAAGGGGAAGTTAAAGAAGAACACTGGATGCTACAACTTCAATTACTTTTTGGTAAAATATGGCAAACAGCTGAAATGCTTTTTAAAAGTAATAGAATTTTCTTTCAATGCACTTCCAAAAGCATTGTCATCACTCAAACTTGTCAGAAAAAGAATACACTGAAAAACTCACTTGACACTTCAAATGGTTTGGCTGCTTTCATGAAGCTGTGCTTTACTCTATCATCATTGTTAACTGGTGTCTCACCTAGGTACTTTTGGAGGGCAGAGGGACACAATTTCATTTAAAAGACAGTTTGGAACAGCAATAACTTTTGCATACAAGTCATCTAGCATTGGCCAAGAGAGTTTGTAATGTCTTTCCTACATCTGTGTCGCCTTTTGAATAAAAGCGCACAATGATTTTCGCAAAAACCAGCATTAAAAAACCCCTCCCTCACTATATAACAAACAAATAGGAAAGGCTCTTTGAGTAAGAGCTGCACAGCACTTTCGTGAGGAAGCACACAAATGGCATTTTAACTAAGTATCATAGCTTTTGCCCACTACAAAACTTGTCTGCCTTATGTTTCAATATCACAAATATCAACATCCTGATCAAAGTAATTGGACTGTATTCTGCCCAGTTAGGATTGCCATTAGAGAATAAAGCGTAGTTTTCATTGATTCTTGCTGATTTCATGGCCATAAGAAAGCATGACATAGAAAGAATGGCAACACAACATATTTTTATTTTTAAAAGAACAATCTGTCCACTCTTGTTCCCTCTGGGGTGAAATAGCAGCCAGTGCGTCTAAACAGACAGGAAAAGATGTCACTAAATTTCACTCTGTCAGATTTCTCCATAAGTCATTGTGTTCTCTCTCATAGTTGTTAACTCAATCCCTGCAAAAAAAAAAAAAAAACAAAAAAAAACCTATCCAGTGAAAGAAAATGAAAGCTGAATAACACTTATAGTCAAAAATTGCCTGAAACATTTATTTTTTCATATTGTATGTAAACCATGCACAGCATTGAGGGCTGACATATATTTTATGTGGAAGTTACAAGGATTACTGTAGTTAAATCCCAAATCAGAATTAATTCTTTAAAACGCTACTCTTTCCTTTTAATTTAATTAAACAGAAGCTTCATGACTCCCTTACAGGTCAAGATAAGGACCTGTATTTGTCAGTTAACCTCAGAAATGTTCCAATGGGTGGAAAGGAACCAATTGTAATTAACATGCTAATTGCTTGTATGCAAACAGCTTGTTCAAGTGTTTTAAAAAGTGCTTGAAAACAGTTTGTTTGCCTTCCCTCTTAAGCAGACTAAACATTCCCACTTGCAGTCTCATTTACATTATTAATTTTCTTAGCAAATATTTTTTAATACCTAGTGCAAATAGAAGGAGTGAAAGCCTTCTTTGGAGAGCCCTTGTGAAGAGTGCTATTTGCTGCAGTTCAAGCAGATGAGCAGACAATCAAACTGAAATGTGAGTTTTTCAGGCACATAATAGACCCTTGGCTTATCAAAGCCTCTTATCTGATTGGAAAAAAATCAAAGGTAAACTTCACAGCTCATGGAATTAAAAGACAAATGAGATGTCATAATTATCAAAGTGGATAATTTAGAAAATTAAGCCATTCACATAGGTGACATAATTGCTTGTCACAATCACTCTTTTTCTCATTAGCCTTCCCTTCAACACCTACCATACAGTAGAACATTCCTTAGCCTTAGAAAATATTGCCTATACTGTAATCCCTTAATAGCATAGTCCCTGAAATTACTGCAAAAATATAGTTAACAGCTTCATTGATGTAATATATTTGCGTGATTCTCTGTTTGATCATGCTTCATACTGTAAATTTGGTATTTTGAATTTTCAGTATTTTATTGGGTCTTTTCTTGGCTCCTTTTAAAATTACACAATTTAAAATTAATCAGTTAATTATGATGGGGGATTTAATAAGCCAGCATGCCATATGCAAATTCTTTTGACAGGATTGTGCTTCCATCACACAAGGTGGCTTTCACACGTAAGGATTATGAGGTATATAATTATTGTAGCTAGAAGATTACATTGTGAATGCATAGGAAAAATATATTTATCCTCGATAGAATAGTGTGTCTTTCTAACATTTAATGTTTTGTTTTGTATTTGTTTTCAGTCAATTTGATGTAACACCCCAAATATTATTTTCTGTAAGAAAGTCATTTTCAGGAAGTAGTTACACTTCTCTGACAATCATATTGTTTATGAGTCAGCAAGTACAGAAATTATTAAAGACAATTTCTAAGAAAGGAAATGAGTCTGGTTTGCTATGTGAGTTTCAAGGCATGACATTGTAAATGGGCAAGGTTAAACATTTTGGATTAAAAACATGACTGTGAGATTGATTAGGGTCCTACAGTCTTGTGAAGTTGGTAGAACATAGCTGACATGACTTATAGTTGGCTGAATTCAGAGAGATTACATTGATGTCATTCATTTGAAGAGATAGTTCATCCTGGATGCATATAGTGCAACTGTCATCCTTGCGTTTCACAAATATTCATGTGACTAACATGTTTTGATTAGACTTCCACGAACCACACCATTGAATGGGTCATGTGTCTGAAGCACTGTGACATGCTGAAGTCAAAGCATTCATTTAAAGAAGGAACAAAACCTGCAAAATAAAATAAAGCCAAACACTAAAACTAATCTTATAAAGCTTTCTGCGTGCCACTCCTCTGAATATTTGACATACTTAACATGTACAGTACTGAAACTCATATCTTGTAGCAAGCAATTAGGCTTCTGACTATAATAAAAGAAAGTTAATATATCATTAGCTTAGTTATAAACAATATTGACTTTGCCTTGTATGAACAGACTCTTATACAGTTCCGCATGACTGTGCTTATTTAGAAATAGAGTCCATCTTGCCCTTTCTTCTCAACCCATAGTTGCACAGGAATTCAACCCAGCACTCCCTGAAGGGAATTGCCTTCAGCCAACAGTTCATTAAAATTGAAAGAGAAGCAAGAATTCCTACTTTTAGGACTTTCTTAGGAATCTTCTTAAATGAACCATGGTAGGTTTCAGAACACCTTCTTGTTTTAGAAAATGATGTTAGGACTTGGTCTTCTGGGGTTTTTTGAGCCTGACAGCTCCCCAGTTACAAGCCCTCTGCTCCAACCCTCCTGCCCAGAATGTGTAGGAGACATTCCAGTCTCCTTAATCCTCCAAACAAGTGTTTGAACTGTCCCTTTCTCACAGTCTGCTACATAGTTTGCTACCTTCTTCCTAGGATTGTTTTTTTCCCTGTGTCTTTGAGGTCATTCACAACAAGAAGGCAAACAAACTTTTAAAACACATTCCTGCTGTTCATATGCAAAGAGAAGTATTTTCGGGTCCATACAAAGGTAGCAGAATCTGCACATAAAACATTCGGTTTAATTTCCTCTCCACAATGGAAATGCTCTGACTTTCCCAACTTTTTTATTCCTGCCTCCTTTTGATCCCCAAAATCTCCTGTCTCTCAGGTTTTCTTTCTCTGCCCAGAGCCCCCCCTTCTTCACTTTAGATCTGCTGGCCCAGAGGGCCAAGAGATCACACTCATTTTAAACAGTTCTGTTTGAGACAATTTATTCTTCTCCTTTCCTGCTTTGTGTTGTTGGTTGTATCCAGCTGACCAACCAGCTGCATTCTCTATCCCAAGGGCAGGCACGACACGTTAACTCCCATGCCAATTTACATCCACAGTTATCTCTTCAGACTCCATGACCTGCTAAGTCTTTTGTCATACTCATTGTTTTCCAAGGCTCTTATCGCATGCTAACAACTTTTTCAGTTGTCCTCTAGCTGCCTCTGGATAAAGTATGTGATATGTCACACAGACCCTGCCGGCGACTCTTAACATTCATGGTTATAGCTACATGAAGAGTTCATAGAGTCAGAATTTGTATGTTATGCATAAATTTCCAGACTGTCAGAGAGAAGAATGAATATTAAGCATCTGTTGTTTTTCTAGAAGGCATTTTCTAATGATAAATATTTCCCATAACTATCTTTCCAATTTGAGGAAGAAGGAAAGGAGGGTGAAGATTCAAAGGTATTTTGTTCTCCTATCCTTCCATCACCTGCCATGAGAAGGGTTAGGTTCTGATCTAATTTTTTTTTGCATTGTGAATCTGTGGTGCAATTCCGTTGAAGCAGCTCAGCCTCTGCTGGTTTAACAAACTGTGGTAACTGGCCAACAGTGTTAGATTTGAAAATACCAACACTGACTCTCAGAAGTGTCTTGTCATTCAATGGTTATGTGACAGTCAGGCACCATAGGAAGAAAACATCTAATATTTTTCCTTTGCTTTACCTTTCACTACTGGGAGTAAGCTTAAAGAAAATGCTGACTTGAATATCTGCAAATGTTTACAAAAAATGCAGGCCTGAATAATGAATAAGGACACTCCTTGTGATTTGGTGACTTGTTTTAGCCCTGTTCCTGTAATAATTTTGGATGAAAAAAATTGCATTTAGATAACACTGGGATTGTGATTTTGGTAGAAGATGGGTATTACCATCATGAAAGTGCATGAAGATTAAATAAGTAATTTGCTTCACCTGTCCTTTCAGGGTTACAAATAACACAAGTAAATTTTACAGAGATCACAGAATTATCACTCAAGAAAATGAAGACTTATGCATCATGACTGAAAATGGTGGCTGATTATCACCATGTTACTAGCATTTCTCCCCAAACCACAGTACTGTCCTCTAGAGGCCACACTTGGAATCACAGAATCATAGAATAACCAGTTTGGAAAAGACCCACCAGATAATTGAGTCAAACCGTTCCCATCAAACACTAAACCATGTCCCTCAGCACCTTGTCCACCCGTCCCTTAAACCCCTCCAGGGGAGGTGAATCAACTGCTTCCCTGGGTAGCCCGTTCCAGTGCCCAATGACCCTTAACACTTAGCACAAAATAGTGTGAAGTTCAATAACTAATAGGTTAGTTCAGGAATACATCCTGTGAGAGAGCTGATTCTAAGAACGAGAATACCTCCATGTGTACCTGAGGTAGCCCGTAAGACGATAATATCCGGACTAACGAGTAAGCTGTTTCATGTTGGCTGTTGAGAGAAAAATGTACACAACCTGGATGTCTCTGACTGTGCTAACTCATGTTTGCAGTTCTACATTCTGCGTCGGATCGGCCACACTCAATTTTTCTCATAATGCTTTGGAAAGAGATCTGGCAGCAGTCAAAAGCAAATGATTTCCACTCTTCTTTTCCTCTCCCAAACTCCCCTGTCAAAGTATTTAGGGTGTTTGAGAAGTATGTCATACATCTGGCTTGGTAGCTGGCCTTTCAGAGCTCTCTCTGCTAGGTTCTCCCTTCTCTTCACAAGCATTTTGAAATGATTGAACAAAGCTTACTTTTATTTATCATAGTATCTACCTGTACTAACTTTACTAAATGCGTTGCTCCACTCTGGTGACCTTTGAATCACTGAAATTAGTGAACGTGAACACGGCAACAAAGTTTTGAGGTGAAGATGACTCAGCCCCACTGCAGCTGACTCTGCATCAAAAACAAGACGATACAATGGTCCATAAAATTTTTGCATGTAATCTCCTAACTAATCACAAAGCATCTTTCCAAAGACAGATGGACTTTGAATAATAGAAACAAAAATGGGACACAAAGGGCTTGTGCAATCCATTTCAGTGACACTGAAGGCTTGGTACACCAAGGTACAGCTCTTTAGTGTTATGCTTGTTATGACTGAAACAATCCTGGACAGAATTAAGAGGTCATTTAAATTTCTTAAAGAACTGAAGCTGCAGACAGGCCTGAAGAGCTGAAATGTCACATATTTCCCATTGAAGGTTCACCAGAATGGAAGGGTGGACAGACCATTTGTCTAAAAGTGTCAAGGTACTCAAAGTACCTGGGTGGACTGAAAAACCACATAGTTCCTGAAAGGCTGCAGATGCATTAGGAAGCTGGAAGGAACAGAGGCAGCTTTTGGAGGGAGGACCGTTGTATACATTACTCCCCTGCTGCCTTTCTGCTTTTTGCCAGCTAATATCCAATTACTCAGAATATTTTTTCCCTTCTTACCAGCTAAGTTTCCTTTTCATGCATTTTCTTGTACCCTGTTTGTTCATTATAGGTAAAGTGCTCTAATGGGGCTCAGACTGGCAACAATCAAATTTCCCACGGGCTGCATCTAGATCCCCTGTGTTTTGATATTCTTTCCTCTGTCAGAAAAAAAGTCTCTAGCACCTCAGCAGTCCACAAGAATCGGAATGCAGGTGTTGATTTCCATCTTTTCAAGTTTCAGAAAATTATCATCTAGATGGCATGTTGTCTATAGAGTTCTAGTTAAATCAAATGGAGAGTTGGCATATTTCTTTTCCACGACATCTGCAGTGAGACAAGGTCAGTTGGAGGAGTATGTACACCACACACACTGATCCTAGGTGAGGAAGCTTGGCTTCACAGGTAGGACTGTTTAAAGAGCTGGACCCAAATAGTCATTATTAATTGTAGTTCATAATTCTGTGTTTAAGTGAGGGACGCTCACTGAATCATAGAATCATAGAATCACCAGGTTGGAAGAGACCCACCGGATCATTGAGTCCAACCATTCCTATCAAACACTAAACCATGTCCCTCAGCACCTTGTCCACCCGTCCCTTAAACCCCTCCAGGGAAGGGGACTCAACCCCCTCCCTGGGCAGCCTGTCCTGAATGACAAAGACATAAGAAGTATTTATGGAGACAGTGAAGCTCCTGAAAAGCTAACTGAGAGTACAGTGCCTCCTCTGCATTCCCAAAGCCCAGAGGAGGGTATTTCGGACAAATTTCCTGATGAACAGGACAACTTTGAGAACGGTGCAGAAACTTGTCCTTGGCATTGCAAAAACGAGAGAGAGAGAGAGGTCTTCTGTGTAAATACCGTTCTCTCGTCTTTGTTTTGACATTTATTCCAGTTTAATCAACTAGGTTTTAAAGCACATTTGCTTTGATTAAATCTGAGATTGGCCTTGCAATAAAGATAGTCTCTCCAGTGGCCCATTTTGGAAACCCCCTAAACAGTGATCAGATATATTTATGATGCCCTTTAGCTGCGTGTTTGATTTCCTTGACATAAAAAAGGGGGGAGGAAAGCGAGGGGTGGGGGGGAGGTGAGGAGAGGGGGGTGGGAAGGGAAAGCTCCTGACTCTTTAAAGGTTTCTGTGGCTGCTATTGCTGGCCTGCAGCCACACATTCTCTTACATGGTGGATCAAAGACACCCACGCTGTGAGAGTTAGTCAATACAATGTAGGCACTACTTAATCATATTGCTCAAAACATTCCTTTTTGTTTTTTTTTTAAAGGGTCACATTCATTCTGGAGACAGTTTATCTTATTACTTAAGTGAAACATAGTAATTTTATGTACTCTGATATGTTCTTGCATTTTTTTTTCCTGGGGAAAAAAAAGAAGCTTTTATAGCATCCTAAATACGAGGGAATAAAATAGTTAAGTGCATTACATTTTATTATCTGTCTTTGTTGTAGATATCTGAATCTGCTTTTTTATTTTATTCTTGTTCATTCTTGACATTATGATGTAGAAAGCTGGAGGCCACAAAGAGTTAAATAATAGCCTGTGCTGGGTCCTTATTTAGAAGGAAAAGGTAGTTGTTTTGACGTAGGTCTCTTAGCAACTAGAAATTTAGCTCTTTGTTTATTATAAAACACTTCAATTTTGAAGGAAAGAATTTACATTTCTCATTTTAGTTGCTCTCCTTGTCTTCCTCTCCACCTGCCTTGACAGAGCCTAAAACAAAATAATAAAAAAAATTTGTTTCCAAATATGAGTTACAATATTTTTGAGTGACAAGAAAATCTTAATACTTACTATTAAGAATTTTTTATTAACATTAGTTTAAAGATCAGTGCCTCCAATTGTGTTCAAAAAACCCCATATTTTTTGTTGCTAAACAAATTTTACAATTTATATTCTGCATTGATTAGATTTAGTATAAAATATAATTTTAGGGATGGATGATAAAATTAATGAAAGCAAAGTATCTTGGTGCACAGAATTATGTAGCTAGGAGAATAAACTACATTATTTTCTACTGAACCTTCAAACAGATTCAAATGGAGGTGTTAAAGGGACGGGTGGATGAGGTGCTAAGGGATATGGTTTAGTGTTTGATGGGAATGGTTGGACCAGATGATCTGGAGGGTCTCTTCCAACCTGGTTATTCTATGATTCTATGATTCTATGAAATACTGGCATGTTTAAACACCTGATGGAATTTGGTCTTAAAGTGAACTCTGTGTATGGACTAATGTGTTCTCCTGATGTATTAAAGACTACCGTTGCATTTGAAACTAGCATTTTGATAGATGATTATTATTTCATTTTGTGGAAAAATCCAGGTATATCTATTGACCAATTAAATCAAGAACATAACTTTTAAATCCTTCCATAGAGCTGAGATGGCTTAATCGTTGTTTCAGCTGAAAGAAGCAAAGAACAATTTTGTGTGAGAGAGGGTAACTTATGAAGAAAACCACAAAATATAAGAAACTACAATGACAGTCTTAATCAGTGCTTCTCTGAGGACTCGAGTAGGACTGGAGGGTCTTAACTGAGGATGGGAACCGGGGAAATGTTGCACTCAGGGGAAAAACTCTCCCAAGTATACTCAGGTGGTGGGAAAACTAAGGAAAGGAAGAGCATGTGTAGGTGTTCATTATTCTGCTTGAGATACAGTTATTGATTCCATGGAGAAGGTGTACTGTCTGGGTACCTGCTTCTTAGGCTTTAAGTGACTAGACTATGAACCCGTATTTCAATAATGAAGTTAGATCTACCCACTTTAGGTTTGGAGCCTAAGAAAAGTAGTAGTGCTGCAGCCTTACCAGAAGTAGGGATATGTTAGTTGGGTTAGAAAGGTGCACGAAAGGCTGAATTTCCTAATAAAAAGAGAAAATAGCAACAGGATTTCTCTTGTGTTCCACTCTCTTCTGCTCCAATCGAATGACTGCATGTGGGATACTGCAGTACTCAGGTGATGTCTCCAGTTTTGAAAAGTCAGCTTGAGGCTGTCAACATGCAATTTTAATAGTGTGTACAGCCAGTGATTTCCTTAGCAAATAAGCCCTAATGCTTGTTATATGATAAGGATTAGATTATCCCAAGAGAAAAAAGCAAAATCTGGTTTTCTCAATGCTTGATAAGGTGTTACACTTCCCATTGCTAAACAACTGACACAAGCTGGAAGTTTGGCAAATTTGCTACCTCACAAGATTGGATGCTCCAGAAAAGGAAAATACTATTAGTTTCAGAGACTGTGTGATACAAAAGGAATTAAAAATCAGCCAGTGGACATAGATACAGCAAAAAGCACAATTCCACTGCAACAAAGATATCAGAGGCATATAGTGAATGCCTCTAGCCATCTGCTCCCCATGACCAGATTTAAAGCTGGTTTGGCTGCCAATACGGCCAGTTAACCTGCTGGTCAGGGTGTTCCAGCCAATAGCAAGTCACCTCAGTAGGACTGGAGGGTGCCATGGGCCAACCAGTGTGGTGTGGGTCCGTCCTGTGCTATGAGCAAGAGCATAGTTGAGTCCTGAACAGTCACCCCAAAATTGCATCCGAGTATTAACATCCCAGCACCTAGTGCTTATCTAAGTATTGGTTTACAGACCACAGAACAGGGTATGGTAATCTTACTTGTTGACACTAAACAAAAGCTATTTTTTATCTATACCTCATTCAGTAAAAGGAAGAAAAATGGTGCAATCTGTTTTCAGTTCCTAAAAGATCTTGGTTAATTATATTCCTCCAAAATGTAAATTAAGCATGCAATAATGACTCTGACAAATGAACACAAAGAATTTTATCTTTTCAATAATTTTATCACCAGGTATGTCCACATCAGTTTAATCTAATATGCAATTAAGTCATTCATATACCTGTACAATTAATTAATTTGTATAGGCAGTTCTCAGACACCTCATGAATAACCTCTAGGAGGGCTAGATCTATGTTTCTGTTACTGAAACACAAGCAAAATGAAAACTGTGATGCTTACCAAAATCTGCATGGCAATGACTAATAACACACCAGTTTTACACATCAATGAAAACAGAGACATTCAGCCTTCACAGAAGGACTCTGATCTCCCAGCCTTGCTGGGGGTCCAATGCACACATGCAGAATTTGTAGGTAGCACTCATTTAGATAAGCAGAGTGTATTCTAGCCATGATTAAACCAAATCCATCTCCTATGGAAAAATTTAGTATTTGATTCTTCTCTGGAATTTGTTTTTCTACTAATTCTTGTAAAACAAAGTATCTGCCACATTGAAGTTCTTTGGCACCTTCTTGAGTGTTATCAGCTTTGGTTAGTGGGAATGGCTGAAGTGCATGGTTAAAAAATAAGTTGAGTGTGTCCTTTTAAGTACTTAACTGCAGTCTTTAGGCTTTGCATATCTCATTTTAAATAAGTTATAGTGACAATTAAGTCTCATCTCTTTTTACCTTGTAATTTATTTTTTGTGCAAATTATTTGTGCAAATGCTATTTCTAGCATTCTGATCTGTTGAACATTTGTACTTACTTGAAGTTTGCCATCACTCTTCCAGTGAGTAATTGAATTAATGAACTAATATGATAAAATACTGTTTCAATGGATAGTATGTATGCTGCTTTTACGAATGCTGTATTTCATCTACACTACACATTCAACAGAACCATTACAGATTTACTGGTCTCCTTTTACATTAGGTCATAGATGATACAAGATGTTCTCTTATCCAAATAAAAAAAAGACAGATCAATGGGAGAAATCCTGGCCCTTGCAATCCTCCAGATGTAAACAGGCCAAGATTTCACTCATATTGATTATGCAGAATTCACACCCAAACTACTTATCTTTGCAGGAATAAGCATGGTCTGTATAGTACAAATAACTGATGTGGTCCAAAAGCCCTGAGGTTAGCACTCATGTCGCTGAAATTTTAGGTGACTAATCTCACTATCTTCTAACTAGATAAAGTTGGTTCTTTTGCATTTTGCAGAGTAAGTGAATCTCAGGCAGCCCTTAAAATACAGTGAACGTCATAGAGTAGCCAGGCATTTTTTGGCATTATTTACTCAATTAAATTGTTGCACACATAGTCAGGTCACTTCAATGCAAACAGTCATTCTCCTGAAAATCTCTTATCATTCAATACTTGCTAGACCCTATCTGTTCTAAAGAGCTTTAGAAAAACAAACATGATATATTGCCAACGAGTCACACACACCATTAGGATAATAGACAAGATTAGTGAATAATTCACCCAATGAACTGAAGTGTATTATCATAAATTGTCTGGCAAATACTGGCAAATAAATGAAAGAAACAGAAAAGATATCTGAATAAGTTTATTCTTTTATACAGGAACTGAAGGTCTCTGGGCTCGGAAGAATATTTATTTTATTATTACTCCATAAGGAACAACAAAAATCTCTGACACTATACAATCATAATAACAGTCTGAAATGCTTTTAGAATGACAATCAGTTTTTAAATCAAGCCATGATATAAGCAATTATCTTCCTTTACAGATGGGTAAACTAAGGCACAGAGGAATTAAATAATGGCTTAGCCTCATCCACAACAAATTCAGTTCATTTTCCTACAGAAAAACATAAAGAAAGCAGTTTTATTCCATATTTTCTCATATTACACACCACCAAAGTGGCACAGTTGCTGCAGGTGTAAGATATTCATAAAACCTAACAGAGGTTGTGATGTTATACATACACATACCTGTATTTCATGTGAATCACCATTTTATACTTAAAATACCATCACAGTATAAGCAGAAAATCTATGTAGCTGCACAACCTACAAATTCACAGAAAAAAAGTCTCTCCCAGTCTAAGAAGCTTTACTCCAATCAGTACTGGATTGGGGTACACTTGGAATTCATTAATTAGAAATTTGAAAGTCCAGAGCACTCTAATAATGCCAAATTTCATCTAATGACTCTTTCTGATGATCAGCCATACATTGATTCAAGGGGGTTCCTAGGACAAGGAGAATTCTCAGATTTCTAATCCTTTGCTTAAAGCATGCTAGCTTTATGTAGAGTTAGCTAAAATTTAGCTAATACCATAAAACTAGGAGCTTAAGATCAACTTTGATTCCAGCCTCTGTGTGTTTCTGTCTTCTCAAGAGAAAAATCTTAACATATAATGCAAAATAACTGTGAAATAGTGTAAAAATTGTAAAATAGAACTATTTTATATTTGCAAAGCTCCCTTGTTTTTGTTAATACACTAACTTATTACAGTTATGTAGTTGAAAGCTGGGACATCTCTGCACCTTCTTATTTCTTTGTTGATAAATTTTATGATGATATGAATTCAGTGTTTGATTAATTATCAGTAATCATTGATGAGTGGGAAACTCATTCTTCTGGTAGTGTATTGCCTCCCCTATTTCACACGTGGTAATAATATTCTAAATCTTGACACTGTTGAAGTATAAATGATTTGTACACATCTATATAAGTAGAGATACACATGCTAAAGAAAAGCCTGTTGTTTATGTGGCAGAACTACTGATGAGTTACAGCTCTGAAGAAACAGAACGTTGTGTTTCTTTCTCCAAAGAATAGGACTAGCACAGACCTTTGTAATACAGGAACCTATTTCTCATGAAGTGAAAAAGGGTAATTTACAGCATTCCTGATCACACAGAAAATGCCTTCTGTGAAATGCCTTGTATGTGTTAAGAGATTAAGGATTTGATAGTGTCAATCTATGATCAGACACAAAAAATAAAGTGACTCCATTCAAGGACTTTACAGAGAGAGAGAGAACAGCCAAGTACCGCAAGGCGAGTGAACAGGGTTTTACGTGACAGAAGCCTGGAAAGCCTTGCATTTAGACGTTTATGAGAGGTTTCAAGAAAAGACTAAACCTTATTTTAGTATTAATGTGCTAAATTCCATTTGAAAATTAAGTGAAATTATAGAATTATGCTATTTTCACTTGGCTTGCTTTACTAAATGACACACTTCACCTTACCTGGCTGAAAGACTTCCTAGCACTTGACTCTTTTGGGAGAACAGAACAAGATTTACAATTCAGCATAAAGATCATATAGATTGTTGGCTATTTCTAGTTTAACAGACATTTCACTAATTTCAACTGATTTTTTTTTTCCTTAATTTGGGGCTCATTCAACAGATAAACTCTGTGAAAACAGAAATAAGAAATATTTCATTCAGGCTAAAGTAAATGCGAACACAAGGCCACACAAGACACAAGGGTTCCTGGAGAAACTGCCAGTTCTAAGCTTGACATTGTTCTGACATTACGATGAATGCTGAAATTATTTGGTCATCCTCAGAATTTCCAAGTATGTCCTTACTAGTTATTAAGAAATATTTTCTTCAAACTACCCACAATGGTTTTATAGACAGTCCTACTCACTGAGTAGCCTCCATAGCAAAATCTAGAATGGGTCGATTACAAGACTTCTTACCCTTTGTAAGTCTCAGGAAATGCATTTGATTTATTTCATGAAGTGTTTTGTTTTACAGCCCTCCACCTCACAAGAAAGCTGTGAAACAAGCCTGCTGTGAATGAGTTAGTTGTTAGGAAAAGCATTCTAAAGGTGAGCAGTAAGCATTAGTATTGCAGACTTTAATGTTTGTACAAACATTGAGTAGAAAAGGAAGAAGAGGGGAAATAAATTAACTGACATCAAGATCAACCAGTTTTGATCTTGATGAGTTTATGAAATGAATTACAATTCTTCATTTGCAAGATTATTTAAGATCAATCTTTCGGGACATAATTACCATGTGATTAATATGAATAAACTAAACAGAAGAACAGACATGATAATTTCCTTTCATTCTATTACATGGATGATCATTGTTCCAATGTCAAACAAAATTAAGCTTTGGCCTTAAAAAACTACATGGCAATCTTAGGATGCATTTGGGATGATAATTTAATGGGGTTTGTTCGGCTGATGGTTTATTTTTAAATAATGTCATGTGCATCTTTAATATCTTCCGAAAACCTTGATGACAAATATCGACACTAGGCTGTGCTTTAATACTGTCAGATTTTTAATTTCAGAAAGTGTAAACACTGCCAAGTTTTGAAGGTCTGAACCAAGGATACTGACATAATTTTCTAAGGCACGGGTAATACCTCAGCGCCTCCCTTCCACATAAAACCCAGGAGTCTGACACAAGCAAACCTGTCTCTAATGTGCTTCCTGCATAAAAATTCTGTCACACATCCTTCCTGATTATTCGTGAACCCACATGCCGAATTGAGTTTTGCACATGAGATTCGGGTGATACATTTTATTGCTGATACTCTTTTACCTGTATTTAGTTTCACTGACATGGAAAACACTGCAGCCAATTGTCCTTATTACAGTCCCTGTGTATTTCTCCCCAGTGCACTTGCACAGGGGGAAGATGTGAGCATGGAGTGTACTTAACTGCCAGGCTGAATGGCTCTGTAATGTAGCTTCAGCATGGCATAAATTAAGCTGTCATTTTTTTGGCAGCAAGTGCAGAGAGGCGATTTTCCTGTACTGTAACATTTGAAACAACAATTTTCTGGCTCCAGTCGTAACTGACAGTTCTGTGTGATACATGCTCAATGTTTGTGCTTCAGGGGCTGCAGCTGGAAAAAATCTTCAGAGTAAGGTATTGTCTTTATTAGCAAATCGAGCTTGCAGTCACAGAACACTAACATTTCCTAACTCTTTTCAAAGAGCCTGTCACTCACATCCTAAAAAATTGTACTTAAAATTTACTAGGTTCCATCAAGGTATTTAAATAAATTGCTTATATGCAAAATGCTATTTTTGAAAACGACTTCAGACCTATTTCATTAGGAAGATTGCTCACCCAGAGAGAGCTGGCCACCAGCATTTTATTGGTGATGTTTACCAAGCTGATGGCTTGAAGGACAGCCAGGTTAGGAAATGATCTTGAATTCAGGCAGGTGAAGAAGGAGGATGCTGATGAGGTGCTGACAGTACCGGGGAAGGAGGGGAGCAACCTTTTTTCCAGCAAACCACTAACAAGGGATTCTGGACACACCTTGACAGAATCCAAGAGGGAAGCCTTCCTTCACTCTCTGGTGAGATATAAGGGTATGCGAGTTCATTTCACAGAGGAGAAGCAGAAGGAAATTAAGGAGTCACCTGCAGGAGTGAATTTTATTAATGTGAATGTTTTATTAAATGTCTGAATTTTGCAATGCTCTCCTGTTCAAAAGTGTGGTCAATTTGGTCATCACTTTCTTAAGGATCCAGAGAGACATTCTGCTTTTCTAGTGGCATCGTGAAATCAAGGGAATTACACTAGATTTGTAGTTATACGAGTCAAGGTAGGAGTCAGCTCAGTATATTACCCAGTCACTTTTCTACCATTGCTAAAAAGCACTTCCAGTGGTCCTTAAGCATTCAGATATTTTGACACCAGTGTCTAACTTCATTACTTCCAGCCTGAATTGCTGACATTCCAGAGGCCCTGGCACTCCTTGTGGGCAGACTTCTCTACACGCTGCCAGTCACTCACACGTTGCTCATTTCAAATATTTTGGCCACGATTCTCACATTTTTAAGTCATTCCTTCAATGCTTAGGTTCATGATGGTATTGATTTCAAGACCTAGCTCTTAACTTTAAAGCCCTATTAAATGCAGAGCTATAAACTGCATCCACGCGGTTCCACTCTCCTTCCTGGTCTTCACGTTCTTGCATCTTGACTGAGTTTCTCAAAACTACCTAAGAGATTTGGGTGGCAAATTTCCACTGGAATGAAAGCTTTATAGTGGTGATTTGGGAAGGCTTGGCTTTAGTAGCTGAAAGCACGGGAGATTTCAACCTTTTGTCAAAAAAAGAGGAATAAAGAAAAAATATGTTTTAAAAAATTCCTCAGTGAGTTCAACTTATGAGATCACTGCTGCCAAGGAAAAGAAATTACCTCTTCTGATTTTCAAGTGAGATCTAAATATACAGCTGCCTTATCAAGTTTGGCATTGTTCACATTTGTGTTTGTCTGTGTATTAAGTTTATGAATGGGCACCTGACTTTTATTGTAGACACACTCGATCCTATTAATATAATTAATGACCTGTAAGCATTTTCTTTACAGACTCAGATATAAGAAGCTTAGAAGTCAGCCACAAAAATCACTTTTGATTAAGGTTTGGAAGACATGATCTTTTTCCAGGATTTGGTTTTTAAAATCTTACTTTTTTGAGGGATTTCCTTCTCTTTACTTGTTTATCCCAAAATGACAACCATCGAGAAGATTTCTCTGGGCATTCACAATAATGATTGCTAAATGGCAGAACTCTGTGCTTATAATACAGTCATAGGGCAAGACGGCAGACATTGTCTTCCTTTAGCATTAAAAAAATTATGTTTTCCTTTGTTCCTCAAAATCCAGATTTTGCTTTTTGAGGTATATTCCATAGCCAATAAAACTCACTTGCATACAAACAAAAAAAAGCCACCTGTATACAGAACTAGACAGTAACCTCCCCCAGCTGGTGAAGCCTGAAGAAGACCTGTGCTGCTCTAACTCATCAAAAGGTTTGGTGAATCAAGACACTATAACCCACCTACTTGTTTTCCTCCATTTTTTCACATATGGAAAGAATGCTGTTTCAGGAGAAAATCTGATCTGGAAGCCTTGGGCTCTTGAATTCTGATAAACAGCTTATAAATCTTTACATACCCCATGGCTTCAATGCTGAAAAATCTATTTTTCCACGAAGAATAAGGCTTGCTATTCCCTCCCAAATAAAAACTTAAACTTCTTAGGTTACTATTATCATCACCTCTGCCCAGCCAAAAAAATAGCTGATAGGTTTTTTTATCTTTAGGATATCAGGGCATTTACGATGAGGCCAAAGACATACAAGGCAAGACCAGAGCTGCACGTGTGTAGCCCTGTAAGTGTCTAGGGAGGAGGAGAAGTGAGCAGATAAATGCAAGGCCAATAGCTGTCTCCGCGGTGTTAGCAGTACCAGAGTACACCTCATTTAAAGTTAGTTAAGTGTATTCTTAAGGATGAGGTTAATAAGATGGGCATGTGTATATATAGCAGGCACCTATGTGTTTATGAGATTATTTTGTGCCATCCCTAAACTTATATCCTCAGTGATATGCAACCAACATATTATTACATGAGTAAAAGTAACAGTACTTGCTATACAGGAGTGTAGTTCATGATGAATTTTAGTACAGTGATCTGTATAGAGCTTGGGACGCTCACCACCTTGATTACTGTGTCATTTTCTTTGCCTTAGTTTCAAGCAGAGGGCACTATAGCAAAAAGAATTATTTCTAGGTGATTTTTTTCCCCCTTAATAGTAGCTTTTAGATCATAAGGTTTCCAAATTTAAGATTCAGCATTGGGCTGAGCAAAATAAGAATAGAGGGATTTCATGCTTAATCAGGTTTTAGGATAATCAAATAGGCTGGAACTCACGTAATTTTAATGAATGGGAGGTGGTTTTCTCTAAATGCATAAAGAGAACTGCCAGTTATGTACAGCACATACATACACACGCTTAGCCTTCCAGAAGAAAAGTATGGATGATGCACACAAAAATTAAATTAATATGGAAACTTAGACTCCAGCAATGTAAGCCTTGCATTCCAATACATTAACCGTGCTTTGCTCAGACTTGCTATGCAAACTAATATTTACTCCTGTCTCTGAAAGATCAACAAAATCTTTTTCCATGTCTAGATTATCAGATTATGCTGCTGCAGCTTTTGTGTGAAGTTTTAATACAAATCTTTTTAATGCATAGTCTTCTGACTTTTTATAGCTCCAAATCTCAGGAACAGTATTTTCCAAGGTCCTGTTGTGCATCTATTTGATTGTTCCATTGTCTTTTTTTCTGGTCTCTCAGCCCCAGCAGTATGAAGTATGCTGGTTTAAGCTGAATTGCCAAGTATCTGCTATTTTCCTCCATATGATCACCACTGCTGGGTTTTATTATTACCGTGCTTTGTCAATGTTAATGTAATGGCGAATGATGAAGATGCCCTTTGGCAGGAAACATTGCTAGCCCCTAATAATAAACAATTTCTGTACCTCAAATTGCTGCTATACATGAGCAAGTTTAGTCAACCCCTGAAGAGAACCTGTACCTTCTCATTACAGGGCAGCAGTAGTGAGAAAGCAATTCACCAAGCCGTAGGGTTGGCAATCCCCCATATTTTCTGCTATGAGTAAATAACTCCAATTGATTTAATCATAAAAGAATAACAGGAAAACTATATTGATTTCCAAATCCCTAATGTGAACATCAGAATATATTGACTAAGTTGTGTGTAAAAAGGTTGTATCCATTTGTATGAACTGAAGAAATATCAATATTTGACCATTACTCTAACAAAAAAATATGACAATTTGCACTAGTCTCAAAATGGACTCAAGTAGCATTATGCAGCGCTATGGTTCAGTCTACAGGGGTGAAAGGGGTAATACTCCATAGCAGTCATAGGCTGAGAAGAGGAAAATCCATATTTTCAGGCAAATGCGCCTCTATTAATTGTAATAGGCTACTTACATAATCCTATAGAACTAGTAAATAATACAACATTGTTTTTATTAAAGAAATCAACTAGCGATAAAAGACTCATTGTAACCGTGTTCACAAACAGCAAGTGGTAAGCGCTATCCAGACCAAACTGATTTCAAACAGCAAAATAAGAGTGTAACTGTCCTTTTTTTAAAAAAAAAATTTCCCTGTGGAGACGCCAAGACAAAGATATTTCAGCTTGTATAATACCCTAAATTGTTCTTCATTTGCAGTGAAAGACTAAGGATCAAAATTTGTTTAAAAGTGATAAGAAACACAGAATCACAGAATCATAGAATCATTAGGTTGAAAAAGACCTTTGAGATCATCAGCTTTAACCATATCTGTCCACTACTAATCACCTCATGTACTCACCTTTTAAACTCTTCCAGGAATGGTGACTCAACCACCTCCATGGGCAGCCTGTTCCGGTGCTTGAGAACCCTTTCAGTGAAGGAATTTTTCCTAATGTCCAATCTAAACTTACCCTGGTGCAGCTTAAGGTCATTCCCTCTTGTTCTATCACCTGTCACTTGGGAGAAGAGACCGACAACCACCTCTCTGCAACCTCCTTTTAGGGAGTCGATCCTGTGCTTGGTACCAGTGGCCAAAGCAACTTCATTGCCAGTAAAGCTAGGAGGCAGATTTAGAATCATAGAATCACTAGGTTGGAAAAGACCCATCGGATCATCAAGTCTTTGAGACATGAGGTACTAGACTTAAAATGGCTCACAGCAAGTCAAACCCTATTCCTTCCTCCTAGGTACTTCACCAGTTAGTAGTGTAGATATTTCCACATATCTTCTTTAAGATCCATTACAGCTTTGCCAGGGGATTTTGAACAACACTCAAGAACACAGGAAGACTCAAGTACAGGCAGAGCAAATAAGGACAGGTAATAGACAGAAGAGGTTGTTCCAAAATCCAAATTTTCTGTTCCTGCACGAATAATCAGAAAAAACGTTTCTCTACTACCAGAATTAGCAACTTGCCCTACAGGACAAAATTTGCTGAAGACACTATGACTAAGATGATATAAAAGAGCCTTGGAGGAAGGTTGTGGAATAGGAAAGAAACAAATGAGCAAAAAAGCCTCTGAAGTTATTAGGCACGCAAACCCAAACACAGGGCAGGTAAGAGTTCTGAGACACGAAGGCTGCAAAGTGATGTCTATTAGATGAATATGTATGTGAGTCCAAATGTCTGGAAAATTGCAGGCTCAGTTAGGACTCAGATTTGAGGCTCTTGAAGTCACTGGAAAGTGATCTATTCACTTTTTTCCAATTTTAAATAAAAAGAATCACAGAATCACTAGGTTGGAAAAGATCCACTGGATCACCAAGTCCAACCATTCCTATCAAACACATCAGCACCTTTGATGCTCCTAATCAGAAACAGCTTATGATTGTAATGTGAAATATTAAGAAGAAGGTTATACCTTAAGACTCATTGTCACACACATTAACCAGACACCCAAAGAGCTGTAAACCCAAGAAATCTGTTATTCAGTATAGGAGAGAAAAAAAAAATCTTGTTTTGCTGCTGCTTAACATTCTATATGTAGATTGTCTAGAGCAAAACATAATTATAGTAATTTTGATGACTAAAACATAACTTAAAAGATGCCTTAGATATAATAACATGTCACCTTTAGGTGTAGGAATTGAACAGACCTTATAATTGATGGAAGGTTTGTATTGAAAATTAATTAATAATAAAAGTAATAATTCTTTTACTATGGCTATACTGATCTTAGTAAGCCAAGGTCTTCACTTTTTTAGCTGATTGCTTGAGGAGAACCATTCATGACAAATCCAGTTTTGGTCCTTCATCCCTGACATTCACCTGGGTTTAGAGCAGGGTTTTACGACAGGCAAGTCATGACAGTTCTCTGCTGGTCATTTGAGAGGTAGCAGCTCTCCCTCTTATTTTCTCTCTAACTTCAAATATAGCTTTGTTTACTATCGGTTAAGTTGGTCACATCTTCAGTTGAATATGGAAAAAAAGGATTATGTACTTTAATTAATAGGACCAGTATAAATTTTAGCTCTTATTTAAATGTCTAATTTAAAGAGAAGAATAATTGCAGATTTGTGAAAATCATGTGAGGGAGACAACTTTTCAAACTTTAATAGTGAAACTGTAAAATGGATTTTTATTTCCTGCGATCTCTATAGAGAATCAGCTGGCGGAGATGGAGAGTTTAGAATGAAAATGACCTGCTGAACCACTTATTTCTTGTCTTGAAAGTAGAGCTCTCTGGAAATATAACAAAGCGCTTTGTTCAGTTAGATTCTATGCTTAGATGAGGGGCAAAAATTACAGAGAAAAGTGGTACAGTCAGGACCACTGTGGAGCTGTCTTGTTTTCTAGGAACCCCAGGCAGCTGCAGCATGACCCTTAGCATGAATGTGCAACTGAAGTGTGAGGAGGTAGTTGTGTAAGACACCTATGTGCTCTGCCATATGAACCTGTCTCTGCTAGAAATAATGTTTGTGGTTGTTTATTCTCCATATTCCCTTAGGGGTTCCATCTGGAAATAGAGTGTGTCTTACACATGAACAGAAATCACTGCAGAAGGATACCAACCCAGCTGAAATCACCTAGTCAGGGGGATTCCAGAGAAAGACAATTCAGATATTTGTCACAGTCAATGTTTGGACAAAACAGTAGGACCCTGAGAACAATTCATGGATGTTTCCATGATCAGTGCCGTAGTGTGAAGAAGAGTGCCATTTCAGCTGGCCAGTGATTCAAAACATGAAGCCATCCTATTGATTAACTATTTACTGAAGGGACAAATCCATTGCAAAAAGACCGAGAATAATTAAAAATTGAACTGATGTCAACATTGACTGCCATATCACACCAGCATTGATTTAAAACTAAAAAACTTCTTCAGAAAATAAAAACAAAAACCTTGAAAAAATATTTATTGCAGACCTATGTTGTAACCGGAGCAGTATGTGATCATACACCATCATCTTTGGAAGTCTTTCTTTTAGCAGTCCAGCTTCTAAACCATTGAATATTGGGAAATGGGTGCTCCAGAGTTCTTTAAGATTTATATATGAAAAATACTGGAAATTAAGTTTGATTGATTGGTTACCAGATACAAATCCACAGTTTTTGACAACAGATTTTCTTACTTACATTTAAGTGCCAAAACCCTATTATATATTTAGTTAAATAAGAGCAATAAAAAACCCTAGAAGACTGTAACACTACTTTCCATGTTTGGTGCATTGTTTTAGCACTGTCATAAACCTGTAATAGCTTTAGCAGAAATACAATCTGTAGCAGCGTATTTTATTTCCAGTGTTAAAATAGAAAAGGCAAACCAGGCAGAGCAAGGAAAGTCTTCACTTTTTTTTCCTTAGATATTCTGAAATATCAGATCATTAATGCATTACACATCTCCTTTTTTACTGAAACTATTTTGGCAGCTGAGACACCTCACATTTATTTCTTGGACTCCGATTGTGGGAGCTAGAGCAGCAGACTGCCAATAGGACTCATTGCCGTGTCTCCGAGCCAGTCTTTCCCACATCCTGATGTTCAGCTTTTTCCAAATGAGAATTTGCTTTTTAATTAACATGCAAACAAACAAAGAAGGAGGTTGTTTGTTCTAGAACAAGGAGTGCCTGTTGGTGAGCATCCTAGGACAGCTGGCGCAGGGTGGAGAAGAAAGAATTTAATGCTGAAATGAGTTTGCTTTCAGATATTGATCTCTCGGTGAGTCCCTCACAGGACAGCCAGCCATGGCAGAGCCTGGGGGAACCGTCTGCCTTTGTGTTATGGGCTTTTGGCAGCATTTCCCACAGCGACATAGAAACTGCGGGCTCTCCAACAATCTGCTGCTCTGCAGGGTAGGACACGTCCCTTCTGCTCTGCTACTGGGTGACTTTGTCCCATAGCAAAGTGGCCACACCAGGAGCAGTGTTAGTATGCTAAAGAGTAACCACTGGCAATGCAACCTGTGAGAGGCAGAACATCCTGGAAAACTCTCAGGAGGCAAAGCTCTGCGGGTAGTTATTGACCTATACAAGACAGTTTCTTACCCTGCAGCATTGCAGCAATGTGGAGCCAATAACCAAAATGAACATGAACTGGTGTAAAGCCCTTCTCCCAACTCCTGATCCCAAAATTTCTCTAGGGGTATGTGAATAGAAGAAATCTTCCCAGGTAGTGACGCAATCCAGGGCCTTATACTGCGATGGCAAAAAATTGTGGTTTATGTCCAATTCAGAATTTCAATATTCTGTACTCTTATCAGTGGAAAGTTTATCCTAGGAACTTCATCTTCACTTTAGGACTTTTCCTCCAAAACATTCAGGTCTGGCTCAAGCTTTCTTTTGTAATGGGTTGTTTATGTGGGGTAAAACAGAAGCTTGCCTGAATAAATACACTGGGCTTAAATTATATTTAATTGTGATTCAATGTGTACAAATTCAAAACAGTTAAACTGACCAAAAGTTATTCGCAGTATTCATTCCTCACTGCAGTCTTGTGTCCCTGTTGCCTCTCCGAGAACATTATTTTGCCTGGAAAACTGGAGTGTAATTTTCACCAAATCTGTTTAACAGCTACAGTTGTTACCGTACAGGTAAGAAACAGGCCAGTCTCCCAGGAGTGCAACAGCTAAGAAGCTGCAACAACAAAGCACTTGTTAGGGACGCAGTAGTTCAAACTGGAATGGAAAAGCTGGCGCTTAGCTAATCTTCAGGAGGCTACACAGAATTTTTCTTAGTGCTGCCTGCCTCTCTTACCTCTCCACATCCCTCTCCATCGCAGCTGTGTGAGCAGGGGTGGAGCATAATCTAAATATGACTGCGAGTTTTATAATTTTAAATACAGTGGCACACTTACCTTCATATTCCTGCAATGCCAAAGCACTTACATTGACATAAAGTCATTTAATCTAGAATAAATTCTCCCACAAGTCAAATAAGTGTAAAATATCTTGATGTTAACATAACTGCATCTACACTAACAGTTTTGATATAATACTTCCAAATAAATTATTTATGCCTGTACAAAATCTGTGCATACCAGGCCTTATTTTTTTCTGAAAACATGACTTGAAGGGCAGGATATTCTATGAAGAACTACAATGCGTTGAAAGCCAAACATCAAGCTCAATGCAGGAGAGGGGAAGAAAATAATGGTAAAATGCCTGTGTGGCTTCCATAAGTGGCAACAGTCTGAAGAAGCAATCTTTAGCAGACTTATCATTAGCTGGTAGGCTATTGAATAGCATCTCCTTACACAAGTCATTTCAATGACACTCAAACTAAGTGAAAAATCAAAAAAAGAGTGAAAATCCCCTCAGTGTGCAAAGCTTCTAAAGGCAGATTTTCACTGCTCTAGTCATAATCATGCAACTGTAAGGTGATTCATATAAATAGTCATCCTTTGGGGAAAAAAACACCTTTCTGCATAAATGTGATTCAAAAATATTTTCCTCCACTTTGAGTCTTTCCTACACATAGTTCTCTTTTAGAGGCAATACAATGTAAGTGGCTGTCTAGCGCAGTATCTTATTTTAAAATAACTCAGATCAATCAGAGGCTCTTTAATTTAAGACGTCAGTGACTGGATCTCATTTTGTTTACTTAATCGAGTTGCTTTTTTTCCTACATGCTGTCTTTGAGTTGTAAAAAATCATTCACAGCAGGCCACGTAATGGCTTTACCTGTCTTTAATTTATGTGGTTTTTTAAACCAAGCCATCATTGCAGGTGTGGCCAGGCTTTTGCTGAGGCTCCTTAACAAAAAATAAAATTCTGATCTACCTGCTTGAATCCGTTAAGACCCCATTTGCATGCATGCAGCTAATGTGCTAGAAATAAAAGCTGTAACCTGTCAAATATACTCCTGCACCTGTATGAAGCAGTTAAATTGTTCCATCTACCATTATTCTTGGAGATCAAAGGGCCCTCACTGTGAGGGGCTCTGAGGAAATAAAGAAAATGATAGACCTGCTTGTCCTTGAGCTAAAAAAGAAGGGGTGGGGGAAAGAAAGAAAAGTGGACTCGTTCAACTACCTGAAGGAGCTTTTGTTTGGCATGGGCACAACGTGAACGCATTCTTTCGCATTAAGACCCAAGAGGAAGAAATTCATTCACCCTTATTATAGTGACGTAGCTGTGGCATTGATGTGTTTTTAACCTTGAATAATTGTTGTCTCTAAAGCTCCAAACAAGTTTTATCCTGTCCACAGGTCAGTTTTGTTACAAAGGCCAATTAGTGGTGCTACCTTAGCCTGCAGCAAAAAGCCAAGTAATGGTGGGGCATGCCCCATCCAGAGGTGATGAATAGCCTGTAGAGCTATAATTTGAGAAAGGGGGAGGGGAGCTTTGAAGCATTTACCTTACATGGAACTCCATTGTCACTGCAGGCTGTTTGATCTTTAAATAATTTACTTAATGATCTCACCATGGGAGCAATTGGCAGAGCAAGATTAGGTTGTAAGGGCCTAATGGACATGGGAAAACTTAACATTACTAGAGGAGAGGTATGTACAGAACCGATTTTTTTTCTCTGTGTAGATTCATGATTTATATGGGGAGCAGCTATAAATTATAGTATTTGCTTGATGTATTCTGGCAGAGGAAACAAGAAGAAATTCTGTGTTTGGTGAATATTTCAGGGAATTTTAATCCTTACTATTCTAATCTTTGTGTTTCTGTTTTGCTTCTCCTTAAAAAAAAAAGACACTCAGGGAAATTATTGTTTTTTAATAGATTAATAGGTCAGCAATAAAAACCTTTGGCCACTGTGAACAGGCTGTTGTTAAAAGGTCATTGTTAGCATAATATTTCATTTTTCATAAATAAAGGGTTAGAAAGTCTGAGGCCAAAGCTTGTGAGTGGGAAAAGTGTAGCATGACCCCTTTTACTCTGTAAATATTGTAAATTTGAGTTACTAGCTTATTTTGTAATTGCTCATGAAAACTACACGCCCTTTTGAAGATACAGGATTTGGGATATTCTACAGTATTCTGAAGGGAGAACCAAGGTAGCATCACATGATGCTATGTTTCTATGATTCTAAGTTTATTATTACCTAAGTGATCCCTGTCATACTCTTCCAAATATGCCACCAAACTTTTTCATGTTAAACGAGCTAAATAAATGTTAAATGCTTACAAATCTTTTTGAGCAGTAGTGAACAAATATCCTAAGTTGCAACAAATATAATACTTGCTAGGCAGGAAAAAGGAGCTATAGCTTAGATGAAATGAGCAGTCCAAGAAACAACATTCCTGCTTTGTATGAGGCTATGAGAATAGTTAGAATTTATATTGGATGGAAGTAGATAAAAACAACACTTTTTAGCACTGCAAATGGGGTAGAGTGTCCAAAGCATGTCCAAACATTGAGTGGAGGAGGATATTGGTCAGCTGGTGTATGTTTGAGAGGGAGACTGCAGCACAAATGCTACCCCCTGTGCCCAGAGCTGACACAGTTCAACTGCAAATATAAACCTTGGAAACAGCTGGAACCAAAAGAAGTCTGCTCCATACAGACTCTTTATCTGTTGTTGAACTAATAAAAAATAACAGAGGTGCTTAGGAAGAACAGGTGCCTTCCAGCAAAGCACACCATGAACCATCCATAGTGTATCTCAGCTTTAGGGAGACAGCCAAAATCACGATATTTCAGAAAACATGTGCATCGAAATATCTCCGTGCTGCACTGGGTACATGACTGATTTCTGGTGGTGAAGCTCCCCCTGAAATCCTCTCCCTCCCCACAGCAAGTGCAGCAAAGGCTTGTAGACGTGGCTTAAACAATGGTTTAGATATCTCTCTTCCATGCTAGTCTGGTGCTATTCTACATGGTCATTTGCAGACAGTGTAAATGAAAGGATTTAGAGGACTGTCCTGTTTCAGTGCAGGAATTGGTGGCCAGGAGAGCAGAAGTCCTGGCAGGTTTTGAGCAGGAAAACAGTAGATAAGCATATATCCTTTGATTCCTCTTTTTTTCCATCCCCATTTTGTGATGTCTGATCCAGGCATAGTGGAATACTTGACACTATGTCCATTCCAGAAATAAACTTAGGATACAAATCTGTGAAAGCAAGGCAGATCTGGGTTTCAGTTATTTTATGTCATTAAGGAAGCAGGGGGAGGAGATCATAAGAGGACCAGAATAAAAAAGATGCTTTTGAAGAATATGCTTTTTAACCCCTCTATTCACTGACATTCCAAGAATTTTCAATTAATATGGACAATCAGGGAGAGACACTAGTTTTTCTTCTCAGAGGAGGAATATTGAATGTACCGACATTATATACATACGTGTACACATTCCCCCTACCAGAATGTACAAATGAAAGGCTGAAGAATTACAATATAAGGGAATTCTGGGTAAATACAAACATTTTTGTCAGGAGAAGTCCCTGGTGACTTGAAGAAGGGTAACATTGTGCCCATTTTTAGAAAGGGTAGAAAAGACGACCCTGGGAACTACCAACCTGTCACCCTTACTTTTGTGTCTGGGAAGATCATGGAACAGATCCTCCTAGAAACTGCTAAAGTGCATGGAGAAAAGGGGGGTGATTAGAGGCAGCCAGCATGGATTCACCGGGGCAAGTCCTGTATGACCAGCCTCGTGACTTTCTATGATGGGGTAACCACAACAGTAGTCATGGCAAAAACAATGGATGTGATCTATCTGGTCTTCTGTAAAGCTTTTGACATGGTCCTTCACAACATCTTTCCCTCTAAATCGGAGAGATATGGATGTGATGGGTGGACTGTTCAGTGGATGGGATGTCATCCAGAGGGACCTGGACAAGCTGCAGAAGTGAGCCTTCAACACAGGATGGGGATGATGTGATTGAGAGCAGCCCTGCCAAGAAGGACTTGGGGATGCTGATTAATGAGAAGCTCAAATAGATGACCTTTAAGGTCCCTTCCAACCCAAACCGTTCTATGATTCTATGACTTGTTGATACAAGACTGGGCTACAAACTCAGATGTGCATAAACTGATAAACTCTTCTTGAAGCAAGCAGGAGTTTTTCAAACTTCTATGCAACTGCCAAACTTTGTATGGAGCTGGGTGACATTCAGTTTAGCTAATGGGCTGTTTGCTTATATGCAAAAAAAAAAAAAAAAGTCTTCATGGTAAACTGTCTCTTTAAAGAGTTTAGTCGTTTTAGTAATAATGAGAGGTGCCACCAGACAGCCTTCATGACTGATATCCTTTGGACTTTGAAAGAAGGCAGTCTGGTAAGCCTAACAAACACTAAGAAAAACAACAGCATACCTGGGGTGGAAGACTTCCTCCAGGGGCAAAAAGGGTAGATCATACTCAATAGATCAGCCACCATTTGGCCTCTTCACTGAATCTGCCAATTAGTGCAGAGCATTATGGCATGTTTGTGTTGTGGCAGCTAGAGAAAGGGACCTGCCAAACTCATTCTATACAGAACCCCAAACATCCATTAGATGCAAGATGCTTTTCATCCTGATGAGTTGGCTTCAGTTCAAACTAATGGCCAACTGATGAGAAAGTTCATTAACTCTAAAACATTGAGTCCCTTAGGAGGTGTAAACTAAAAAGTGGGGTCCTGCAGATATACACAACATAACAGAAATTATGTTAAAATATTGAAATTACAAAGCTAAACACTTCAATGATAGGGAATGAGAGAATTGAATTTACTCCTCAAATTTTCATGTTGTCTCCGTTTGCACAGGCACTATAATGCAGACTTTAATTACAGTCTGTTGTTTCTGCCATTTCCCAAGTGTATTGGAAGGCCACAAATCCTCAGAACCAACCTCTTCCATTGAATAAGTGAATGAGACATAGCTCTGTTTTATTAAAGATCCACATTCTTCCATTGCCGGATATTTTATGACATCAACGTAACAGACAAGGTATGAAAGTTGAAGATATGCAGATATATAGATAGCCAGGTGAATTCCATTAAAATTAAAGACATTTACTGCAGACAAGTACAAATAGAAAAAGGAAGTCTATGAATATATGTTTATTTCCTTCATCTCTTTATGTCTTTTAACTGTTTATTCTTATCAGATGGTGAGGAACCCTGGCTTAAGCCCACCTCCTTTGCAGTTGTGTTTCTGCAGTGCTGTATGCCCAAATATTTTGGAGTTTAACTGTAAGGTCTGAGAGAACAGAGAGAAACCAGAATCCTAAAACCAACTGTTCTTTTGGGGAAGTCTTTTATTTATCTATGTGACATGAGACACTAGCAGTCAAGAGACTGGAGGTCAGGCATGTTGTAATTGTGCACAGGGCATCTAGTGGTCATGGAAAGATGTCTTAAGTTCCTTCCATAACCCTCAGAGATAAAGGGGCAATCAAATTCCTGGGAAGCCTAAAGGTACAGAAATATACGTCTGGCTCATCTGGAACAAAGCTTAGTGCATGCCAAAATTTATTCATTGTTATTTAAATCTTTCCTTCACCCTGTAAGTGAGCAAAGGTGTGTACATATAGATGTGCAGGAATATAATGTAGAGCAAGACATCGCTATGTAGAAGTAACCCAACTCCTGGGAATTCATAGCAGTTGAAAAAAAAAAGTGCTGTATCTTCTTAAATTGTCAGAAGTAACATGGCATACGTGGAATTATCCATTTGTAGCTGTTATGTGTAATGTAGAAACATGAAAATGTTGTAAATAAAACAATGTTCATAGGCAGCAGATTACAAATCTGAACCAAGTGTCTGCTATGTCTCTGCTTTGCTATATCAGGGGGTTCAAGGGCTGGAACAAAGCAGTACAGAGTTAGGGAAATCTCTTCAGTCAACAATTTCTCCCCAGACTTAAAGAACTTATCCTTTAGTGCTAAGTTCAAGACTAAATAAATCCTTTCTGCTCTGAGGCCAACGTAGGTGTCAAGTGCCACTTAACCATGACTCGAAGAGGGTGTGCACGCTGCTGGATCATGGGCAGCACAGCAGAGCATCCGTGCATCAAAGTCATAGGAAAAGGCAGAAGAGAAGAGGAGGAGGACGAAAAGGAGGAAGTCATCATGTTACTTGGCCACCACAAACAACCCCACAGCTTCTCCCTGCAGCTCGGAGACTTCTTGTCCTCAGTCTGTCCTCTACCTTAGGAGAATCGATCTCTACATCAGAATTTCTAAACTCCTAAACAACTAAGCTGAAATCCAGATTTGACTATTCAATTCATATGGCTTATCAGCCATACAAATATGTGTGCTTTGACCTTTGGTTGGTCTCCATCTCTATTTTCGTACGTATACATTTTTTTTCCCTCTCAGTGAAACATGTTTTCGCATGACTTGACTGAAGACAAAGCATAGTCCTGAAAGTCACCAGACACGAAAGCTCTGCTGTGAGTTTTAAGAGGTGTTTGTAGTATTTATCAAGGAAAGAGGGTTATTAGAAATCAGAGACGACTGCCTCTTCTGTCATTAAGGTTTAACAAAACACAATAAGGATATTGAAAGTATGATGTACTGGATGGATTATTCTAAATTCAAGCTGATATGTATTTGCCAATTTTCTACAGGGTAGTTAGCAATTTCTGAGTCTGATTACTTATAAATTATTTTCTTTACTTAAAATATTTCTAAAGATTTTTTATTAGGTTAAATAAATACTTGACATATTAATAAGCCAAATTTTCTCTAGTTTGTGAATTTGTGAAGGGACATTGCTAGGCATAATAGGATCCTGACCTGCCAGATGTATGATGCTGTTCCATTTTCTTCTGATATGATTTGAGCCCACGTGAGGCTGATTTTGTACTGCCTAGCATTTTTTATACTTTCCTGCTTTTGCTTCTCTCTGCAACCTCACGCAATAATTTTTTTTCCCTTTATCTTGTTTGGTATAAGAGATAATGCATCTGAAGTGTTGCCAGCTTTTATTACTGACTGTTTAGTCTGAACTTTTGCACTGACATAAGCTGTGGTGCAGTGTGGGTTGTACCCTCTTGTGGGCAAAGAGAATTTTACAGTCCTCCCTGGCATGTGCATATTCCAACTTAGTTTAATCTGAACTGCCAGGGTGGGAGCAGAAATCACATCAGCATTCAGGACTTTGGATAATGTTTTCAAACTTTGGTGTCTAAAACTGTGCTTCCATCAAGCATCAATAGAGGAATCCACACAAGATCTTAAGATCTGTGATGCACAGCACTGCAAGAGCTAAGACTTACAGGGCTAAAAGCTTTTCAAAAGCCATTTTATGTGGAGACGTGTGTAGTAAGGAATGTTCTATTGGGCATTAGCCAGGGGGAGGAATCTGCTAAGAGAGCTACAGCTCCTCTTGTTATTCTTTTCTCTCCATTGCAGTCAATCATCCAACCAGCCAGCTTTGTGTGTTGTGCCAGCTTTGGAGATGTGAGAGGGACTGCTGTAGCTGGGTAGCGTGAGCTTTACTCTGTTGGATGTGTGACACACTCAGCCCCAATCCTATTGTACAAAGCCCCAGACCCATCATGTAGAGTCACACGGAGTCCATATCCCACTGTGTAGATCCCCAATCCCATCATATAGAGCCCGACTGCCGCTGCACAGAACCCCAGTCTCATTTTTTGGAGCCCCTACCCCATCTCATAGAGCCCATCAGGCAACACCATGCAGAAAGGTGCTGTTTGTCCTGTGATCCAACACTGCGAGATGCTCCCTTGTCCCTGGGCAGGAGAGGTGGTACGATTCCCATGAGGGTACTGCCTGAGCTCTCATCATCAAGATCATCTCTTGAGCTCTCATCATCCTGCTCCACAGGCTTGTTTAGGTGTTTACCTTGAACAAAATTTGTAAATATTATACGCTTTGCTCCAATGCATACCTACTCTAAGTTACATTGTATTTAATAAATAAATAAATTATTCTATAATGTCACAAGGAAACATAAGACATAGACAGGTATTTAAGGATAATTATATTTTAAAAATTCTAATAATCGGCCTTCCTAGATTAAATCGAGCAATTAATACTATTTCCATAAATTTTCTTTAATTTGCACTGGAACTGCTTATCATTTTATTTTTGAACTGCTAAATTTCATGATCTTAAATGAGTTATCTCTCCTTGATTGAAGGTCCCTTTTAACACATGGAAATATTTAGCTTCATTTCACAATTTTGTACTAAATCTGAGAGACACAGATATGGCGTATTAATCATGTTTGATTAAACATACTTACACATTTTTCACGAATTTAAATTTGTGCTGATATTATCTTGATTGAACTGAAGTATCAGCCCAAATAAAAACAACTCCAGTAAAATATTTTTTAGTTTAACAAATTTCTACTAAGCACAAATCATGTAAGCTCTGTGTATTTCGATTCCTTCTCTCTTGTTATTTCTTGATTATAACATAGCTAAAATCTTGCACAATCACAGACTGGATGAGGATGGGAGGCACCTCTAGAGACTGTCTAGTCCAATGCCCTGCTCAGAGCAGGGTCAGTCAAAGCACGTTGCCAAGGTCCATGCCCAGTTGGGTTTCAAACATTATATTTGAAGTATGGACATCCCACAGCCTTTCTAGACAACCTGTTCCAGTGTTCAACCACATTCATAGTATTTTTTTTCTCTGTTTAAATGTTACTCTGATTAGTTTTTCTTATAAAAAGAAATTACACATTAACATCACATTTATAAAGTGATGGCAATAATAAAATGTGAGCATGATAGGAAAGACGTGCACTTAAATCACACAGATTTCTTCAGCATTATAAAACAAGAAACTTTGTGAAAAATCAGACTACAGAGATCTCAGTTTGGACACTTCAGACCAGAGAATTTAATCTGCATGAATATGAGGGTAGCTCAGTTCCTTCTTTGTAAAACAACAAAAAAAATTAACTTGCCTCACAGAGGCATTGAGAGATTAATTTGTTTTCATTGGTGACGTACTCAAATATTGGAAAGGTACAATAAAATAAGAGAAATAGGAGACTATTAACAATTTGGTATTCTGAGCAAGGAGTGCAATAAGCATGCCATGAGGTCACATGTTTAGAGAAAAATAAAGCATTGAACAGTGACTTGTTTAGTGAGCATTTTCCATCCTGCATTCTGAAAGAGGCAGAAGGCTGGTGGCAGACACAACGTACAGTCATATCATTAGTGATTGTGTTTTAGCCTACAAATTAAAGTGGTCCAAACAAGGATTATAGAGGAATCACCTAACTTTGAATGTTTGACAGCCCTGAATAATAGAGCAATAAAGAATATGTACCGTGCATACCTTAGCATGTAGAAATGTAACATCATTCTTAAAAAGACTGCCATTAATAAAAAAAGAAAAAAAACCAGAATCATGTTAATAAAATCCCAACTCCTATGTGTCTGTGAATTTTTTTAGGAAATGTTAGGCTTAGAGGTGTTTTATTTTCTGCTCTACATTGTGAATCTGATGTATTTTAAATACATAAGAGCCCTATTGTTCTGTCATTTATGCCCCCTGCACTTCTGCTTTTAGCACGATTAAACAAAAGAGACACATACCAAAGCTTTCTCGTTTGAATACTGCAACATCAATATTTTACATCTTGGGCTGCATTTCAATTTTTTCCTCAGCGAGGTGAACACTTGAAAAGTAAGCAACGATTGCTTGCAAAACTGTCAATTAAGTTACACTCTCCTTTTTTCCAAAAGAGATACGTGTCTCAAAAAATACACGTTATTGAGTAGTTGTCATTATGTTGTAAACCCGTTTTCCGACTGATGTTCTTATTCTTCAGTAGGATGAAGCAAGCAATAATGTATTTGCATAGCAATTCCACTCTTAACATGTTCAGTGTGTTTTTACAATGGGTGGATTGTGCTTTTACCTTCCGTAAGGAGCAGTAGCACTTCGGATAGATGTACCAAGAGGACGACACATCATAAGGAGTGGAGGAGTTCACCTGCATCTTATGCAAAGCATAGATGCTCATGTCAGGATGCAGCTTTTGGTTCTTCAGTTTCTGGGGGTTAATATGATTTGAATCTTCAACAACAGCATCATTTAGGTCCCTCTCTCTTCCTTAGTCTGGATTGGCTTCCCTGTATGTAAAAGTGTTGTTATTGTAAAAATACTTCTGACATCTGTTTCACTAAGTGACCCAAACTCTCACAACCTTCTGAGTAGCACACAGCTGCCTTGTGCTCTGTTGCTTACCTTTGGAGGAGCTGTTTCCATAAATTCAGCCAGCTCCCTAAGGTGAGTACCTGCAGCTGGGTCTTTCTCTGCATCGTTTCCACTCAATGCACCTTTCTGTGATGTTTTCTATGTCACTAGAAATAAAACTCTGAGAGCCATATGTTGGTCTGGTGCATTGCAGTTGATGCATCCTTGTATCAAATGCATGGGCTGGTAGTTAATTACCAGCAAGTCAAAAAAGATTTTCAGGGAAATTAAAGTGCTGAGGAAAAGTGCTGAGGTTATAAAAAAGGTAATCTTCAAAAATACTTGGCCAATGTCAATTACACAATCAGAGCAAGTCTGGTCTCCTTTTGAGAAATTCCATTAATTCCCATCAGATACATACCTTTATGCACAGGCAATAGTACTTGACAGGACTGTGCCCTGTAATATAACAACATTCTGCTATTGTTTTGCTTCAAAAGCCTGCAACACTCTGACCTGAAGTCAGCAGATTAGGTGCTTAGTGCCACAGCATTAGGTGACACCTCACACGTCTTTACAACCCAACTTGAAAACAAGTAAGTCTCTTGTTAAGTCTTTTCCAACTCTATTTTCTACTTCTTTTCCAATATAATAAAATAATGCTTTTTCTGTATGCTGGATAATTTCTTCAATTTACTCTAGTACTTTGTGTAGGAAAGGTCACTGTGATTTCCAATACTCAGTGGAAAATAAAGACTGTGATAAGCCACCTTAAGTGATAAGTTGTTGCTTGTTTGTTAAAGTTTAAAAAACTTATATGGAAAAAATGGATAGGATCAAACTTTGTAACAACCAATTGAGTCTGTTAGATTAATTAGAGAGTATTTGCAATGATTCATCCTTACTCTTGTCATAAAGCACCTAAAATTTTTGAACTGAACAGGTTAATAATTAGTATATATTATATTATATTTCATATTTAGCATTTAGTATTTCATATTTATTATTTAGGTTTTGTCAGACTTTTTTTTTTTAATGCTAGAGGGTATAAGACTGATTTCTAGCATATAAACAAACCAACTCCCATTTACTTCAGCAGGAATCACTTTTGCAAGAATCCATGGGCATAATTTAATGTAAGAATGAAGCTTCTGAAAGCAAAATATATCAAAGTACAGATTGCCAAAGTATGCATTTCAGTTTAACTCAAAACTAGTCAGCAAGTGGTCTAGGATTATAGGGCACGTATAATGACATTTACAAAGGTTCTCAGACTGCCTTAAGGACCTATGAAATTCCCTTTAGTTGTCCAGGACCAACAGCTTTTTTTTTTTTCCCTCTCTTATTTCTCCTCTCTTTCTCATTGTGTGCAGTCACCAGTAAAACAGAGACAAACACACAAATATAAAATACATGTAACTATAACTTGTCAAATATGTCTGTCTCTTACTGCCTACCTGTCACAAGGCATTATCTTGATAAATACGTATATATACCAGAGACTGTATTTTATTGCAGTTGGTTCTATTGTCAAAGTCTTTTGCATTACACAGCCAGAAATCCTTGAAGTTAAATGTCCAGCCTTTTGAAACTTAGAATAAAAGATGTTTAAATACTTTTCCGTTTATTGAAGTGTTTTAACACCTCTCATATTACTCAGAGAAATGAATTGCTTGAGAATGAGGTTAATGCTCTACAGAAAACCTGCTTTTTCAAGCCCTATAAGAGGGGTCAAAGACCAGGAAATGCTCTCACTATAATTCTAATTTTCAGCTGAATTGGTCATGGCAACTGCACTAAGAATGCAAGTTTGAATTTCATTATGTTCCAGAAACCTGTAACTTTGCATTATAATGACTCATGCTATAACAGAAGGAAATTGCAAGCATTTTTGATGTAGCTTACTTTAATTTATAATTTAATAAAGTAGTATTTTAACTTAAGTACTCTCAAATACAACAAAAAATGTTCGTTTGATAGCTACTAAATGCATCCCTTCACATTTTACCTGTAAAATGCTCTGTGTCTGGTGACAGGTTAAATGTATACTATACACAGGGAGCCAACACTTGTCTTTGTAATACCTCAGCAGCCATAGCAATTTTAGCAGCATTCGTACTATTTAAAGCCGTCCCTATTGTCTTCTAAAGACCATAATTAGAAGCTGGAAACTTAAGGCAACCAAAATCAATAAGCTCTCATTATGACAAAATATTCTACTGTTGCTCAACAAGTGACCGTATGTAGCCCAACATGATAATGCATTTTTCCTCAATTATGTCTCTTCAGATCAAATATTAAGTAATTTTTTAAACAAAATTTTCATTAATTTCACTGGAAGTTTTGCCTGAGTGATGCTGCAGCACTGGTCTTTCAGGTAATTGCATTTGTTTAGCCACAACTATTCTCTGAATGCTTCTTAGAGGTTTTTTTTGTCATGATGACTTTCAAGAATAGATTCCATTTTCTTGCGGAAATGACAAGGAACCACATCTCTACTTAAGATTGCTGCCTTACAAGCAGCTTAAGCAACTCACTGAAAAGCAGTAAGTCAAATGCTCGGGAGTGGGAGAATGAGACAATACCTTCAGATCGCTTGGAGCAATATTAAGTAGTTCTGGATGCTTGGAAATGCTGAGTCTGCCCTAGCACATTCATAGAGTCGGTGCTGTTATAGGTGAATCCATTTGTACAACTACTTTTAGCAGAATCACGATTTGACGTACCTTTTGAATTTCAAAGTACGCTGCAGGAAAGTTTCAAAGGCTGAGCTTTTTCCCCAAGAAAGCGCTGCAACCTTTGCTACACAGCTGCTCCTCTAGCCACACGCTCAGAATAGCTTCTGCCATTTCCTGATTCGTGTGTTGTTCAGAAGTCTTCCTCCAGCTGGAACACTCCCAGGCTCTTGCAGCTGGTCTGCAGCAACCTATAATCTCAGCCAGACAAACGACAGTGACAGAAACAGAATTTAATTTCACCTGGAAACCTCGCAAACAAGTTATATGTTTACTAAGGTTAGCTCGGATTTGTAGCAGGCGTATTGTGCAAGCAAGAGAAAGCAGCTTAGGTTCAAGCCACAGAGGTCAAATGGGATGAAGTACTATGTCAAACCCAGGAGAGAATTTACCCTCCAACCACGCCACCACCAGCTACGAGTTTTGCTGAGAACTTGTGTCCTATCAACGTGCAACCTCCCAGTATTCGTTTCCCAATTATACCAATTGTTTGCACACCCAGAGCTGAAGCAGGCAAACATAGAATCATAGAATCACAGAATCACAGAATAGCCAGGTTGGAAGAGACCCACAGGATCATCGAGTCCAACCATTCCTATCAAACACTAAACCACGTCCCTCAGCACCTCGTCCACCCGTCCCTTAGACACCTCCAGGGAAGGTGACTCAATCCCTTCCCTGGGCAGCCTGTTCCTTCTCTGTCAAATGTGGCTTCCATCAAGGACATAGCAAGTAAACATGATAAATTTGGGTCTAACACACCTGATCAGGTGATCCCTCTTAGGGACCTGCTATCCCTTCTTGGAGGTGTGGGCTTAGAGAACTTTCCGATGCTAAGAAGCAAGAGGGGTACATTTAAACTTGACACATGCAGCCTATTCTCCCAGTCCAGTGAGATTTATAGGGAAAAAGCAGAGCAGACAGTACCCTTAGCCTCCCAGATACTAATCACATACACTACCTGAAAATCACAGAATCATAGAATAACCAGGTTGGAAGAGACCCAACGGATCACGGAGTCGAACCATTCCTATCAAAAATAACGAAGAGCCAGTTCTGCTCCACTATTTGAAGGTGTTAAAATAGCCTGGGGTATATTATTATGGTGACTGAATCTCCTCCAAAAAGCAGCTACAAGTTAAGGTAAGTATATATTGTGAGGGAATATTTTTTTCAAGGAGTCTGTGGTTCATAAAATTTATGGCTGCTTAGTGAAAACTATATCTGAGAAATCAAAGTGGTCTAAAACCAGACTTCTCTCTCCTCAGGGGGAATTTATGCACTCCAAGGGATGCTTCTGTTTTGGGGAGTGATGATTTCTACCTAGAGACTCTCCAGAAGACCTTCATGTCACTGAAACAGGGTCCTGCTGTGGCACAGCATTTCCTTTCTTGTGTTCAGGGTACACTGGTGGCAGCACTGATTTTGTTAACATTTGAGGAGCTTAGTGCAATGGCCAATGCAGGGCAAAATTTATTTGTCCACAGAATAGTGTCTGGTACAGAGAATTAGCTGAAATTCGTATGCGGTCTAGTAACACCAAAAATGAGTTAATGCTTCAGAGCTTCTGAATTGGTATTTTTATTAGGATAAATTACAGTTATAATATCAATATCACTTAAATTATACTAACACAGTGTACCAGTTCTTGGAGGTTTGTTGAAAAAAAAGCAAATTTCAGCAAATCTAGGACAAATCATTGCTCATTAATGAAAGCATGTTGAACTCCCATTTTCTTCGTTATGGTTTTGCAGAAGATTGAACAACATCTGCCTTTCAATTTTTCTTTCAAAATACCTTTATGCCTTGGGAACAGAACAGAAAGAGAAGTAGTAAAGCTGATATTAATGCTTTTCTCTATGACTTGATCTCTGAGAGTATCAGCAAGAACGATAAGGAATCACAAATGCACATGAAACTGTGAAGAGAGGCACCAAACACAGAGCCTTAGCGTTTTCCATGGGAAACTCCGGGCAGATGTACATATTGGGTTTCTGCTTCGCAGCCATCCTCTGGCTTTGTTGTGTTTGTTAAGTGCTGGTAAGAAAAAAAAAAAAAAAACCTAGCCGGAGAATCAAAGGCAGAAATATATTCTGTAAAGTGGCAATATGTAAAAACCTGATGTTGTAAATGTTCAGAGTTTGGAGCTCCCTTTGAAGTGACATGGAATGTGTATGATACCTGCCTATTCATTTAGCCACTGATAAGGTCCTAATTAGCACAGCACTCAAAGCACCTCCCATATAGTGAAGTAGAGAAATGAGAACGTCTTTTACCTCCTTCCTTTGCAGCTGTAAGAGAAACAGTTTTTGGTTGGTTTATTTTTTTGCCAATGTGTGCATTCAGTGTATTTGCAAGCACCTTGCTAAGCCAAAAAAAAGTCACAGAGAGAAAATCTGCTTTTATTTCTGGGAAGTGGTGGATTCAGCTGTCACTCGAGTCACACGAGGGAACGAGTTCTGTGGTTTTAGGTCAAGCTCTGCTTACAGTTTCTGGCCTGCAGGCTAACACACTCTTTCGTTTAGTACAATACAGGTGTCACAGAGTCATGATTGCTTCTCCTTGCAGCATCAGGCCACCAGATCCTTAAATCCTTAAAACTACTTCAATGGAAATGTCCCCGTATGCAGGAGAAGCGCCTCCTGAAAGCAAAACTGCAGGATCAGGCCCTTCAATTTTAAAAAAATGACATTTAATGTGGACAAAAGCACTGGAGAAGAACACAGTGACTCTCTGTACACCTGGAGGAGGGATAGTAGTACAAAACAAGCTTTTCTTTAACCACAACGGCAATCTTCTAACAGCAGCACCCACTCAAAAGCATAGAACTCAGAGGTTGATAATCATCTTTCAGTTCAGGTTATTGCATGCAATTTTTCACATTCATTCAGTTTTCTTCATACAGCTCTTAGTAAAGTAACTCTTAACAATAAAAGCTTTTATGGCAGCCCATTACACAGGAGAACTAACCACTCCTAGTTTTTTTATTGGCTTCTTGGAATATTTATAGCAGTCTTTGTTCTCTTTGCAAGCTTATGCATCTGGGTGTGTATGGAGTTTTTTCTTTTTTTTCTTTCAGCAATTGGGTATGATGGCAAAGTACATATATTTTTATATTCATAAGGTTTAAAAATCTTATATACATTTTCCTTTGTGTATTATTATTAGCACCAAAGCAGACAATCTGCCTGCTCTTCATTGTTTAGTACTTGAGTATTCACTGCTGGAGAATTTTTATTCCAAGTTGCCTGATATAAAACTTCATTTGCCACCACACTACCTCTTCTTCATCAGCTGGTTACACTGTGCACGGAGAGATGTCTTGGTATTTGGCTCCTTGTTAACAAAGCAAAGAATTTGTTTGCTTTCTAAAGGAATAGATTAAATTTCCACTTCAAGATTTTGATAGAAAAATCTGACATCGATACAATAGATTGGCATTCTTGTGGGAGGCACCTCAGTAGTGACCGAAACTACCACAATGAGGCTTTTTCACTAAGCATTTTTGACCCAAAATGATGCTAAAATTTTGATGCAGCTAACATAGAAGTAAAAATACCCTCAAACAGGAATCTGTCTTTGAATATCTCTATTCCAGTTTTCAGAATTGTTAAATTAATATTGTGTTCTCTCCTTCATAAACAACAACCTGTTGCTTACATGATCTTCACAAAACTCATACCGAATATTTGAATAGGTGGAGGAATTCAAGAAAGGAATGTGACTTTTCTTTGTATTCCAATGTAATGAAAGAATTCCTTCTAAAGATGAAGAGTACAGGCTATTTCTTGTATTCCTCCTCTCTTACACATAATTTATTCCCTGGGAAAGGACATGAGCCTTTTAAGTGACACTCTTCATGTCCTACAGCTGGGAGGCAGCACTGCTCTGCCCTGGCTCTGTGGGCTTGTGGGTCAGTCCAGTGGTGGCTTTTGGCGTGGAGCTGAGCTTGAGGGGGTTCTCCCACGACCCCTTACGCAGTCCCAGCACTTACAAAGAGTGGGATTCCAAAGGAAATTGAGTCAGCAAGCACCAAACACCTTCACTGTCTTACTCCACCCCCTAGAAGTTCACATCTCTTGTGGAAAGCTTCTTATGTCTGTTTGGAGACACAAATCGCTTGGACGGCGTTCAATGAAACTGCATCATCACAAGACAGCAGCTGCCACTCAGCTGTCGGAGTGCAGAGTGGAGGTAGCATTCGTGGTGTAAGTCACCTCTTTGTGGCAATGGGTGGAAGCCACGGGCTTTTGTCTCCTCATCTCAGATTTTGCTTGCAATTTGCTGCTGACTGCTGTCTTCAAGGCTGTTAGTGTAGCTGACACACCATATCTCTTTCACCGTATCTGTTTCAACATATCTAACTGGAGAGAAAAGGTGCAGTGTGTGAAAAAAGCCCTAAAAAGCCAAGAGGAACATCTCCCATAGGGGTGAATTTTGTCCTTGTTCTGTTGCAGTAAACCTCAGACCCTTGTACAGAGAGACACCTGACCTCATTGCCAGTTACAACTGGTAATGACATACATAGCATATAAAGAGTCAGCATCTGTGTGAAAAAGTAGGAAAGATGTCAGCAAGATGTAGTTGATATTAGGAAAACAGAAAGCAGAGTACACAGCAAGTTGTTTCTTCTCTGAACCTACCATGTTGTTTCGTCTCTGAGCCTACCATGTTGTGTCAGGTCCTTGGTTCTATTGTTTAAGATCTTTACAGTCTCCAGTTGTGCTGATCCAGGACAATGCAGCTCAGAGCACAACAGACAGAACATTTTTGCAAGACTACAAAAAATGTGGATGCTACGGTGTGACTTCTAGGGAAGAGGAGACTGTGGAGACTTGCCACCTCAAGTGAAATGGGGAGTGGTTGTGAATATCAGAACCAAAAAAATGAATGGTCCTATTCAGGCTTTCCCATTAGAAGGACTGGGTGATAATGACCTTTGTGAAGAAGTAACAGGGGTCACTCATTTGATGACACAGTTTATCATAGAATCACCAGGTTGGAAGAGATCCACAGGATCATCGAGTCCAACCACTCCTATCAAACACTAAACCATGGCCCTCAGCACCTTGTCCACCCGTCCCTTAAACCCCTCCAGGGAAGGTGACTCAACCCCCTCCCTGGGCAGCCTCTGCCACTGCCCAATGACCCTTTCCATGAAATTTTTTGCTAATGTCCAGCCTAAACCTCCCCTGGCAGAGCTTGAGGCCATTCCCTCTCGTCCTGTCCCCTGTCCCTTGGGACAAGAGCCCAGCTCCCTCCTCTCCACAACCTCCCCTCAGGTAGTTGTAGAGAGCAATGAGGTCTCCCCTCAGCCTCCTCTTCTCCAGGCTGAACACCCCCAGCTCTCTCAGCCGCTCCTCATCAGGCCTGAAAATATCTGGGTTCTACAGTGATGGTAGTTGTAAAGAATAACTATGAAACCCAAATCAGACAGATCAGACAAATTGGCTTTCGGATGAACAGCCATCCCTGCCTTAACCCAATGCACCTTTTCAGCATTCTGAAAGAACCCTAAACCCAAATCTGTAGTTTAGATATCAGTATACAGATTAGCTATAGACATTTTCATGCTGCCATTGCTCTCCTTTTTATAGATTCAGCCAAGTCTTTCTAAATGAATTGTGACTCCTCTTTGTTTGAATTAAATTCCTAGAAATTCAGAACATTAATACAGAGTAAAATTCAATAAGCTTTTTCAAACTGCTTAAAATTATACTATAAATATTATTTAGACATATTTGTAGGCTTATGCATAATAAGTCCATGAAAACAATAGCAAAATACTATTTTGCTGCCTCAAATGTTTTTAATTTTCATTCTGCCATTGCAATTTTTGGACTGAAATGAAACACAGAGACAGGTTTAAAGGAAGCATAATTGGGCTTGTTTGAAATTATTTCTTTGAGAGTTGAAAGAAAGAAAGTCAAAGAATGCATTAGAAGTCAGAGTTAGAAGGAAGTCAGGGAACACATAACCTTTCAAGATTTTAAAACATGAGGTATAAATAATGTTTGTTTCCTGGTAAATAGCAATCATATGCATAAAACAGGAATGAGCTGTAGAAATAAATAAATAATGAAAAAGTCTATTCAACTAAAATCCTAGGAACTTTAATGTTGTGGAACACTGTTGGACTGCTTCGGTTTTGCAAGCACTTTATCTCAGCTGAAAGGTGAAATTAGCAGCTTTCTCAAAACCCTGGGAAGCTATTGTGTCGATCCTACATGCTGGAGACCACTGTTTGATGCCAGTGCCACTGGTTTAGATGAGCACTGCAATCAGGAGTATTAAAAGTGAGTTGCTGAATTGTGTTTCATGAAGCAATGGAGCTGCTTCCAGACAAAAGAGCTGAATGGGGTTTTATTGACGTCTATAGGAATATAACAATGTCAACTATACCAAACGATGCAGCTGAATTCAGCAGAATTAAAGTAACCAGGCTGGGAAAAAAGCTGAGGAGAGAGGGGAGGTCAGAGGAGGGAATCAGAATAAAAGGATTAATTAATAAATTTAATTATAAAATTAAAAGATAACTGGACAACTCCCTGAAATATTAATATTCTGAGGAATAAAATAGTTAATGTGTCTCTCAGAAGATATTGCTCATAGTTTTCTCCACTTTAACATGACATTATATGGTTTTTAATCTGTCAAGGTATTGCTTTAATTTAGGAAGAGATTACTCCATCACTCATTTACCAGCAAGAAGACTGATGGAAATTTAGCCAATGTGGTCACATTGCTTTCTTTTTTCTTTCTTTCTCTCTCCTTCCTTTCTTCCAGAGGGCAGACTTTGAACTCTTCAGAAGGCTTGTTGACAAAGTCCCATGGGAGACAGGGCTTAAGGGCAAGGGAGCCCACGAGGGCTGGGAGCTATTCAGAAAGGAGATCCTAGCAGCTCAGGAGAAAGCCGTCCCCACGTTCCCGAAAAAAAGCCGGCAGGGGAAAAAAACAGCTTGGTTGAACAGGGAGATCTTGAGTAATATCAAGAAGAAGAGAAAAGTTTATGGGCTCTGGAAGAGGGGACAGGCCTCTTGGGTGAACTACAGGAGGGCAGTGAGATTGTGTAAAGAAAAAGTCAGAAGGGCAAAGGATCAACTAGAAATCAGATTGGCAAAGTCTGTGAAAGATAACAAAAAATCTTTCTCTAAATATATAAATAATAAAAGGAGGACTAGGGAGATCACACAGTCCCTATTGAATGCAGAAGGAACAACAGTGACAGGGGGTGAGGAAAAGGCTGGGCTACTTAATGCCTTCTTTGCCTCAGTCTTTAATTGTAAAGAAAGTTGTTCCCTCTGTGTACAAACCCCAGAGCTAGAGGAGCAACATGAGGCTCCCGTGGTCCGAGAGGAGGTGGTCAGAGCCTTGCTAGCCCAACTGGGCACCCACAAGTCTATGGGGCCGGATGGGATTCACCCAAGGGTATTGAAGGAGCTGGTGGATGTGCTGGCCAAACCCCTTTCCATCATCTTCCAGCAGTCCTGGAAGACTGGGGAAGTTCCACTGCACTGGAGGCTGATGTTGTGCCCAGCTACAAGAAGGGTCACAGGGAGGATCCAGGGAACTACAGGTCTGTCAGTCTGACCTCAGTGCCAGGGAAAGTCATGGAGCAGGTGATCTTGAGTGCGATCATGAAGCACGTGCAAGAGAACCGGGTGATCAGGCCCAGTCAACACAGGTTTACAAAAGACAGGTCTTGCCAAACTAACCTGATCACCTTCTATGATAAAGTGACTCGGCTGCTGGATGAGGGAAAGGCTGTGGATGTATCTTCCTGGACTTCAGTAAAGCCTTTGACACAGTTTCTCACAGCATTCTGCTTTGGAAACTGTCACCTCTGGCCTGGACAGGCGCACACTCTCCTGGGTGGAAAACTGGTTGGATGGCCGGGCCCAGAGAGTGGTGGGAAATGGAGTTAACTCCAGCTGGAGGCCAGTTACAAGTGGGGTTCCCCAGGGCTCAGTGCTGGGTCCAGTCTGGTTCAACGTCTTTATCAATGACCTGGATGAAGGCATCGAGTGCGCCCTTAGCAAGTTTGCAGATGACACCAAGCTGGGTGGAAGTGTGGATCTGCTGGAGGGTTGGGAGGCTCCAAAGGGACCTGAACAGGCTGGATCCATGGGCTGAGACCAACGGCAGGAGGTTTAACACGGCCAAATGCCGGGTCCTGCACTTGGGGCACAACAACCCTGAGCAGCTCCAGACTAGGAGAAGCCTGGCTGGAAACTGCCAGGAGGAGAAGGACCTGGGGGTGCTGGTTGACAGTGACTGAACATGACCCAGCAGTGGTCCAAGTGGCCAAGAAGGCCAGTGGCATCTTGGCTTCGATCAGAAACGGCGTGACCAGCAGGGAAGGTTGATTCACCTTCCCTGGAGGTGTTTAAGGCTCGGGTGGACGAGGTGCTAAGGGACACGGTTTAGTGTTTGATAGGAATGGTTGGACTTGATGATCTGGTGGGTCTCTTCCAACCTGGTTATTCTATGATTCTATGATTCCTTCCTTCCTCCCTCCCTCCTTCTCTCCCTGTCAGCAAAATAACTTCAGAAAATTTATAATCTTGGAATAGCTTGTGGTCATTGTTGTGTTCATGTCAATTTAAAGTAACCTTGCTTACAGGTAGGTGTTCTGCTTTCAGGTCATTTATAATGTTTACATATTTTTTTTTCTGACACAGAACAGTCTAAAGTATTCTGTGTAAACTAGTTGAAAAGCCTGTGTTGGAACAATTATATTTTTGCTACTGTGTGAAATCATAGAGGTATCACATTCAAAAGATCATTATCCGACATTATGAGAAATAATCTTTCTGCTATGGGATGAGGTATGTAAGAATATCCCTAGACAATTCATTAGTTTTAAGATGACATGAAAATCAATTAATTTTAATAGGGAATAACAGATTATGTGTTTAATAATTCATCTAATTTCAGGATGCAAAGTGAATTAGACAATGCAATGTAAATCTAATAGCACTTGTAACCACATAATTTGACTGTTTGTCAAGAGTAAAGCATAGTGAAATGATCAAGAATTACACAGAGAGAAAAACATTAATTGTGTGTAAACTGAGTGACAGTTTCTTGTCACCCTAAAAGCCTGAGAGTTCAGTGTAATTATTTCTATTAGATCTTTCCCTAAAATTGTCCTTTATAATTAATTATGTATTCATATTAAAGAGGCAAATTAACAAATAATACAAAATATCTTTTCCACACTTTCAATTTAGAGATACTATTCAATTGCTTGAGATTTTATAGAATGAAACTATGTGAAAATTTTTATATAGTCTGCATTAATTAAACAATAATGACCCTGAGAGCAGGAATTTCTGCCTGTTAATGATCAGGCAGAAGAGTTGAGAACCTGACGATGGGTAGGGGGCCCTTAACCTGGGTGATCGTTAATGTTGGGGAAATGCCTGATCCCCCGGGTCACTGTTGATGATAATAGTTAAAGGGGTTTTTTTTCTATGCAGAGAGAACAGGCATGTGTTTTCTGTCTGAGTGGCATTTATTTCAGGTTAAAGAAAGCAGCAGACCAGGAAAGAAGAAAAGTGAAATCTCACCGTGCCACAAGGCATCTGCCTTGTCAAGCAGAATGGCAGCTGCAGGTGGCCATCCACTAAAAACACGGTCTGAAGGACCAGCAGCAAGATTGGGGCAGTCACAGCTTACTTATCACAGGCTGCATGGTCATGTTAAAGCATAAATGTTACATAAAGGGATTGTCTTCACATGTGTTAGAAGATATACATGTTGAAATATGCATTGCCGTGGATACAGGTCTGTCCTTAGAGCAATGGTCTCTGCCTACTGGGCAGTGACACTAGCAAACTATGGAATCAAGGAGCAACACACTTCTCTGTGGTGATATAAACAAAATAAAGTATTTTTAATATATCAGAAAAAAACAAAGTATTTTTCTTTTTACAACAAAATACAGGGGAATCATAACTTTGCAGGTGATTTTTCTTGTATGTAGTCTGAAGAAGAAGTCTTGTTAGCATAATCGCAGCCAGAAAATGTGGGCTGAGCTATAGCAGATGTGTTCCCAGCCCTTACCTTTAGCAGCTGTCGGGATTCAGGGTGCACAGGCCAGTACGGGAGATGAAGCTGCTAGGTCAGCTTGTGAAAATCCAGCCACCTATGCCAAAGGAATGGAAGATGTAAATTCTCCACAGGCTCTGCCAAAAGCAGCAAAACCCCTCACCTTATCTTTGATGAGAGGTTCAGGCATTAATTTTGGAATACTGCACAGAAAGATGGAAGAATCAGGGTCTGGACAGGACCCTGGAATTGTGGACAATAGAGAACAGTATTCATATCCAGGGCCGAAAGGGCTTCCTAGCAGCTCCCTAGCAAGGTAAGATACCGCCTCTTCCAAGTCCTCTCCTCTATACCTACTTCTCTCATTGCAGCTGCACTGCCTACTGCCTGTGTACGAAAGGGGAAGAGAAGTATTTACATGATAGTTGCTTCTTGGGAGACATGTACTGCTACAAAATCTTTCTCTTGTGGAGAGGAGAGGAGAGGAGAGGAGAGGAGAGGAGAGGAGAGGAGAGGAGAGGAGAGGAGAGGAGAGGAGAGGAGAGGAGAGGAGAGGAGAGGAGAGGAGAGGAGAGGAGAGGAGAGGAGAGGAGAGGAGAGGAGAGGAGAGGAGAGGAGAGGAGAGGAGAGGAGAGGAGAGGAGAGGAGAGGAGAGGAGAGGAGAGGAGAGGAGAGGAGAGGAGAGGAGAGGAGAGGAGAGGAGAGGAGAGGAGAGGAGAGGAGAGGAGAGGAGAGGAGAGGAGAGGAGAGGAGAGGAGAGGAGAGGAGAGGAGAGGAGAGGAGAGGAGAGGAGAGGAGAGGAGAGGAGAGGAGAGGAGAGGAGAGGAGAGGAGAGGAGAGGAGAGGAGAGGAGAGGAGAGGAGAGGAGAGGAGAACAGGACCCTCCTTGCCTGCATGCAGCCCACAGATTGGTCTTCTGGGATGGTGACACTATTGCGCAGGAAGGAGCACAGTACAAAGCTGAAATAGGAAAGAGATACACAAAGGCTGAACAAAGAAGGACGGGTAAATAGATGCCATGAAAGGAAAGTGTGTGCTCATCAGGTTGGAGAATGCATTGGTCATCTTGAGTAGACCACCCTGTTTTCCTGCTGTCTGTCAAAGAGCTCCGAGAACTGGGTGCTTCTGAATTACACTCAGAGGATCATCAACATATTTGTGTAGGTTCAATGCACTTTCTTGCATGCTGCTGCTTAAAACAGCGCACATAGCTGCAGTAACTCAAAGCTGGACAGAGAATTTCCATGGTAGCTGTCTGTGAAGTATCAGCTTCCCCAGAAGTTTGATAACTGGCTCTTAAAAATTGGCTCAACAGCCATTCCTCAAAGTACGCTTATTATCCGACTAATGTTTTTGGTCCAAGAAAACCCCTTCACTCAGTAACCACAGCCAAGAAGGCTTTCAGGTTACACAGGACCTCTGGCACCAAGATCTTGTTCTGGCTGATCATGCCTTGGTCGGCTTCTAGCACTGGTCTGCTGCATGCCTGAGAATAAAGCATCCTGGCTGGCACAAAACACTGATTTTTTTTGCTTCTATAAATAGGAATTCCAGGAGATTTCAATAAAAGCTACCATCAGCAAAAAATTAAGGAATATAAATGCATTCTTAAAGAAGTTTCTCTCTCTAATCACCTCTGCTGGTTTTGAAATGAAAAGATATTTATTGATCTGTCATGTAGTGCTGTGAGCTAACTAAAAACCACACGTGTTCGAACTATGCCTGGCACTGTTTCAGAAGCTATTTATCTTTGCTAACCAAACCCACCTCGGCAACATTGCTATTAAGTGTTTGGCATTTGCATGCTTCAGGTATTCTTTCCCAAGTCTGTTAGTAAAATGAAAATGTACTAAAGAGAAAATTGTTAATCTTTAATCTGGCAGTGTCAAAAGCAGACGTAGGAAAATTTGAAATATAAATACTTTTCATTACAATAACTCGTAAATTCAAGCCCAGGGATTTTCATTAGAAATGCAACAATTTTAATAATTAGTGTTTTGATTCAAACCTTTCAGCCCTTATGCCTTTAATCATTCTAAAACCTAGCACTAGACTACGTACAGAAAATCCGAGTAAATTAAGTGAAAGTCCTGAAGGAATTTAAAATAAATGTTTAAACAAATCTCTTGTTACTGGCGTGCAACAAATGCCAGGATGTATTCATAGCGATGTGCCCAATTAAGTTCAGAAGAATTGCATAAGGTCAGTTTCAGCAGTTTCCTATTGATTCTCCTAGTTAATAAAGAGTTAAAGGAAGAGGTGAGTTTTTTAAAAAATATAAGTGTTTTAAAGGTGCCAGAAAGGAAAAGCATAGTGCTAAGTGGTTATGTGGCTAGTGCCATTCATCTTGGTAGTGACTATCTGTCAAAAGTGGCAAGAGCCCCTGTTAACAGCCCTGACCTGTGCTGTAATGAAGGGAGAGTGCACAGCAAAGTGTCCATTATCAGGCAGTTGGGAGCAGTAAATTGGTGCAGTTTGCCTCAATCTTGCAGCAAGTTGAGATGTGAGATAGGTGGGGATCAGCAAGCAGCAATTTTATCCTATGATCATTTTTGTCAGATCACATCAGCGTAGGAACTTAGTCAGATTCACAATTTCAATTAAATAAGTCGCCCATTAAGGGACCACTGCAGTGAATGTTTTCTCTCGTCCTTTATTTATAATTGTGTAAACACACCTGCTAATATTTGGACAAGGAGCAGAGATGGAGAAGCAGTAAGGTAAATGACACATGAAGATGATGGTCAGGTGCAATCAAATGAGTCTTTCACCCTCTCAACAGGGCTAACAGCTTCCAATAAAATAGGCCACCTATGTTACCTATACACTAACCTACAGTGCTTACATACAGTTCTAACTAGGAAAATCCATTTCAGATTGTTTATCTAAAAAAACCAAAATGCACAAGTAAAATTCCACCTATGTTCAGCCCCATGCAAATAAATTGACTGTGGTGCCATTTACCTGGGGAATAACCCCAAAAATTCAGGGAATGCCCAATGCCCACTCTCAGGTGAACCAAGATGAAAACATTCTGGGTAAACTCTGAAACTATCAAGCAGATTTAACCCCTAGGGACCCTCCAGTAAATTACACACGCAAACCGAAGACAAATGTACTTGTCACTGCTATTCATTCTCCGTTCACAGCAGCAAAAGCCTTTCCGATCAGCCAATCTGCTTTCCAGACACACGATGTATTCCTCTAATCATGAGCTGCCCCTATTCTTACTCCATAACCTAAAGCAGGAATAACAAAACTTCTGTAATTCTATGATTCCTGCAATTCTGTTCAACACCCCACCATTCACCTCTGCCAAATCCGTCCCCTGTTATGAAATATATCCGCCTTCTCTGCCGACTCCCAGCCACGCAGGTAGGTTGGATGATGGGCAGAGAGGCAAAGCTCACGTCTGAGCAGCATTAAACTGCGAATGGCCACAGCTGTGTCCTGAATTGCACCATTCCTCAAAGACCCAGCCCATCACCTTTCACATCTAGGTCAGTCCTGTAGAAGTGAATAAAAAACATTTTTTTTTTTCCCCTAGGTGCATTAAACCAACTGTTGGTTGCCTTTTTCTCTCTCTTAGTCTACATCAGCAGTGTAATATCGAGCTCGTAAGGAAAGACACATTTTCTGTTGTGCATTGATAGAGATCAACAGGAAATACAACCTTCTGTACTAGAAAAAGTTTTCATAGATTTTAAGATGCTGTAGTTACACCTCGCTTTCCTCAGCAGGCTTTTGAAATCTGATAAGAGACATGGGAAAATGTGCTTTGAGTTTCCTTTTCTTGTGGATTTTTTGTTTTATGAAATTTAAAGAAGTATTTGCTAAGGCAAAATGCTGAAAAACCCTGCTCCCTTCCTGGTATTTGCATTCCTCAGGAATGATCCGGCAACATGGAAAAAATGTTTATTAAAAAAAACTGATCACAAATTTCCAAAGACTGAATCTATTCAACTGACAAAGTCATCACTGCTAGCAGCTACTTTAGCAGGAGCACACAGAACCTGAGAGCTATAAAGAGAAGTAGCGTTGAGCATGCCAACTTGGAACACTGCACCTAAGAAACACTACGTTTTGTGCCTGAGCTCAGGGACAGACGTAGCTGAGCTTTTCCTTAGCACAAACAGGGCATTTCTTGCCTCCTCCTGTCTCCTGCTTATTACAGTTATGTTTTTATTGGAGGTAACAGCAGCCACCTGCAGTGCTGCAGGGCTTACATCCTGCTAAGGTGTTTATTGCAGAACATGCACAATATAGGTGCATATTATGTGCATCATATTCTGCACATATACACACATATAAAAACAACATAGAAAAAAACAACTCCTGAAACTCTGAGTTTACACATAAACCTGAGCGTCATCTTCCATCTGTACGCTGTGACACCCTCAATAATTAAATGCTTGGGTAGAGAAACTCAAATTTGGAGTGCCATTTTTCCACTGGATGGACACAGAACGGCATAGGATTAGGCCAGTTTGTAAGATCTTGGCAGTTCCAGCTTGAGAAAGCTTCATCTCAACAGCCTGAATAATGTTTTTCTAACACAGCTGGCAGCGATGTGTGCAAAGGCTGTATATCTGTACTGGGGTGTTATTTTTAACCCCTACAAAATCACTATTCCCATGTAAGCAGAGCAAAGCTGCCTTCCCTTCTGCTTGTGAGCAGATGCAAAGCACAGAACGGAATCAGGACAGAATCTACCTCGACAACAGTTTATCATCTCGGGCATATTTTTGGAAAGAAAAAGCATCAGAGGAAGTTTTTAGAGGTGGAGAGAAGGGGAATATTTTGGCCCTTTGGAGTCCTCACCAGCAAGTGAGCTCTGAGGATCTGCAAGCTGGACCCTTCCTCATCTGGGAAATGCAGAGACAGGACTTCTTTGGGAGGCAATAATAAATAAAGAGGATGGAAGTAGGTAAAAGGTATATTGCTGAGATAACATAGAACTTGGAAGATATTGTGAAATATGGATCTCTTCTACAGCTGTGAAGTGTCCCTGGTAGGGACAGGTTCATTTTCAGACCTTCAACCCAAGTCAAGGGAAAAAAAGAAAAAAAAATAGCCAGTGACAGTTGTAACCTAGCCCAGGGTACAATACCAGCCTGAATCACGTAAGCACAGGATGAAAAATTTAGACCATTATTCAGATCTAATCTGTCTAAAAGAAAGGTGAGAAGTAATTCACCTTGACATATTTGCATAAACCTTGCTACGTGCACTGAATTCATGTTGATGCTGGGATTCCCACCTGTAGATCCAATGGGAGTCTTGCTTCATTTTTACTTTTCTGTAAAGCTGTTAGCATTTCTTACCATTTTACAACTTGCATGTGTTAAGTGGAAAAAATATTTCACAGAAAGGGTCATTGTGCACTGGAACAGGCTACCCTGGGAGGGAGTTGATTCACCTTCCCTGGAGGGGTTTAAGGGGCGGGTGAACGAGGCGCTGAGGGACATGGTTTAGTGTTTGATAGGAATGGTTGGACTCGATGATCCTGTGGGTCTCTTCCAACCTGGTTATTCTATGATTCTATGACTCTATAACTGGGATTTATAAGTAATAACTATTTGAGCTATATAATATAAGCAGAAAATGAGTTTTAGCTTACTGGAAGGGGCTGATATATCACATGGGCTGTAGCATATGACCAAACACATTGAGTTAGAGACACAACAGTGAAAGACAAGTGATGAAATCACCACTGTTCATATAGCAAGCAAAAATTAATGTTGGAGGCACTGGCACCATCTACTTCTACCTGCATAACAGCGCTTCTTGCAACTTATTGACTAAAACAAGGCTAAGAAGGGGGACAGAAACTGATAATTTCTCTCTTTGGAGTGGGGTGAGACATGCTTGTCCACATTAGTTGATACACTAGCAACACTGTACTTTTGGAAGGGAGGGTTGTTTGCCTTAAAACTTGTGCAAATCAGTTTGAAACTGAATTAAACATGTGGCAAACCACCTGTACATAATGATTAACTGTGCTTACACAATAATTTATGTGAAAATGCTGTCAAACCCTGATAACATCACATCTGCTGCTACTGTAATATTGTGCACTATATTTGTATGTATTATTTCTTTGACATAAATAGTTAAGTATTAATGATGACTCCTCACTTCGTATTGTATTGAGGTAAAGTGTTTGTGGGAAAGTTTAGTATTCTGCCCACTGCTGTCAGTTTTGAAGCATCTTATTTGTCCATATTTGGTCATTTGAGAAAAAATTCTGACACTTTAAGTACTGCAAAGTACCTCAATTATATTTTTACAATTAAATATGTTATTGAAAGAGCTTACTAACTACAGATATTTAAATTTCCTACCCTTCTTGTATTTAGAGTCATATTGGAATTTGCTTTACCTTTGAGAATATCATAAAGAAAACGTTTCGGGCTTTTACAGAATCGTTTAGGTTTAAAAAGACATTTAAGATCAACAAGTCCAATCATAAACCTAACACTCCCAAGTCCACCACTCAACCATCTCTCTAAGCACCATATAGAAGAGTCTTTTAAATACCTCAGGGATGACTGCACTTGTAGAGCCAACAGCAGATTCTTGCCAGACACCATTTTAAACAAGGAGCACCTCTAAAACTGTGAATTCACACTAGTTTTAACAGAAGCACAATCAGAATTAGACTTCATGGCTTGTGTTCCCATTCTGTGACACTATTTAAATCTGCCCATGGACGTACAGTGTTAACATAACACGTGAGTTTTGGCTGAGTCAACCACCACGCCGCTAATCCATCGGACCACTCAAGAGAAAAGCAGGTTTACAAAAGGGAAGCTGAAATTCAAGTCGGTTTATTTTCAGACATAGGGTAGAAAATAATAATTATTTAGGACTTGTTTCATGAGCTTTTTTCTATGTGAAAAGACTTCCATTTCCTTCAGCTGGATGCGGCAGTCACCAGCTCATTGCCAGTTCAGCCACTCACTGGCGGTGTCCAGTTGTATCTAACCTCCATCCCAGTGGGAGAATTCAAATTCCGTGGCACTTTTGCATAACCTGCACAGTTGGGAGGTACTACAAGATGCTTGGAAATTGCAGATCGCTGGATTAGAAAAAATAATAACAACTGTACATTTTAATGAACTGTTACTAATGGCCAGTATTATCCCACTTACATCGCAGCAACATGTTAAATTCATTGTACATTTGCATAGATATGAATGACTAGGCAAGCTGTACAGAACAGTAAAATAATTTAATATTTGAAGTAACTAATCCAAAGACTTTTTAAGGAGTATACATAAAGCACAACATCTGTGTACGTGTTTTCTTATTAAATAAATTTTAATCACTATAATGTTATTTAAAAGTCTAACAGAAAAATGCACTTTCCTTATAAACTGGTGGCTAAATGTACCTGTACATCTAACCACGGAAATCAAACCAGAGAAATGTATATAAAAAGGGAAATCATATTATAAGCCAACATTGAAATAAGAAATTCTACCGCAAGGAGCTTTTGGAGAGCTTGGAGAATGTCTGTACAATATAGTAGTTTTACAGCTGACCCAATCGAGGGCAGACAGCTGCTGGGATAGAAATGTCTGGAATTACCACAATTCTTCCCACTTTGATTTTTCTTCTTTAATTTGTAGGCATGAGAAACTCCAGTGCAAATAAATTTCCAGCAATTGGATATAGAAATAAGCTCCATTCAAACAACTATTTGACCTTCCAACTCTGAAAAAAAAAAAATGCTCTGCAGTGTGTTGCAAAACTAATGTATTTTTGTATCACCCTGAATGTTTCATCAATTTTCTTGGATTTCAGTGCAGATGTCCTTTAGTCCTACCAAACTTCATGCCGAAGTCCTACACCCAAGACCTAGTGCAAACCTTTCTGTAAAGCTGAATCTCAGCCTTCATGAACGTGCAGTCAGTAGCTTCTCACATTTTCTTGAAGCTACTCCCTTTAAACTTACAACAGATAAAAAAATATTAATGTGGAGTCAGAACTGCTTTATGATAGAAGTTATTTTTTCTCTAAGGGACAGAACATAAACATGCGCCCACTAAAATTTCCAGTACAACATTGATTAGAACCTCCTGATTTTCTACAAGCCGGCAAATGGAGTTGAACGATTAAAGCATCCAATTTTCAGTCTTTATTAACTAACTTAAAATCCAACCTTGAATGTATTTGCCCATCTCATATCTTCATTGTAAAAAAGATAAAAGTCTCCAATAGCAGATACATTTCTTCACCCCAAAAATATACAAAGCACAATTAAAGCTCTTCTGCTATACATAAAAAATTGTTATGTTTTTTTTCTAAATTAGGCCCTGTCATTAAGACTAGAGTGCCAGCAAACAGATTCTTATCTGCATGTACCCCTGGAGACACCTCTTAGAGCAATGGCAGCAATACAAAGGAGATTTAATATCCATGAGAAAGCTGCTGCAGACTCTCTGGGTTATCAGAGCAGGGCCAGGAGTCCCTTGATACTGGCATCCGTGAAGGAAGGATGCATGAAGGAAGCCTGGAGAAGAGGAGGCTGAGGGGAGACCTCATCGCTCTCTACAACTACCTGAAAGGAGGTTGTGGAGAGGAGGGAGCTGGGCTCTTCTCCCAAGTGACAGGGGACAGGACGAGAGGGAATGGCCTCAAGCTCCACCAGGGGAGGTTTAGGCTGGACATTAGGAAAAATTTTTCACAGAAAGGGTGATTGGGCACTGTCAGAGGCTGCCCAGGGAGGGGGTTGATTCACCTTCTCTGGAGGGGTTTAAGGGACGGGTGGACGAGGCGCTGAGGGACATGGGTTAGGGATTGAAGGGAATGGTTGGACTCGATGATCCGATGGGACTTTTCCAACCTGGTGATTCCATGGTTCTATGTGCGTCACTGCACCAGGAAGCTACACACTTCTCATGTAGTTGCATTTGTGTCACTGTGCCTGCTCTGTTATTCACAGCTCCTGCTTCTGTGTCGCTGGTTCTCTGCATTCACAATAGAACAAACAGCATAACAATCAGTCAAGAGAGCTTCAAATACCAATTGCAGTGGCAACATTTCCAGTACGATTAAAATTCTAGCCTAACTCACATTTGATTTGGAGAGTCACTACTTCTTAACAGGATAAATGGAAGAACCCATTGAAAAATACATAACATGTATTTTCTGTCTCCAGCTGAGCCTATGTAGTCATTTGGCCTCTGGACCCTTGGATTTTATACCCATCCCATCACTTTCCAAGCTATAATTCACTCCTTGTCTTTCAGTGCACTGCTAACATGAACAGGCTTTTTTTTACAATACAAAATCCTCTGACAAATACATTTGATGACTCATACTTGTTCTGCTTTGTTTCTTGCAGGAATGCCAAGAGCATTATGTCCATTATACAGGAGTTGATTGAATTTATTAATGCTTATCATTAATATTAAGCGTGTCATTTATTTTGGGCTTTTTTTAAAATCACCACTCCATTATGAAGTGGAGATTTTTTCATAAAAATTTAGAACATATCTAAATCTAAAATAATCCACTCAATTAAATGTTGAGAAAAAGGCTAGAAGAAGAGAACTGCCATTCTCGATAAAACATTGATTGAGAAGATACAGTTGTCCCGAAATGATGACTCTGTCCCTTCCCTCTGTGGACACCTCCACCTATTCAGATTTTGGGGCAGAGGTTCCTTGAGAAGATGGAGTGCCGGTTGGGTCTTCTATGAGGTGATTTCTTGCTGCTACACAAAAGGTAGAAAAGGTTATTCTTTCTTATCACTCCATGACATTCTCTAATTCACCCACATCATGTGAACTTTGCTTTTTTCTACAAGTTAATGGAAGAGATTAATGTTAGACCCAGCAACTGTGATCATACTCACATCATGTTCTCCCCTAAAGAGCCTCCTTTGCTCTTGAAACTGCCATGACAAATAGTTAGTGGGATGCATTTCAAGAAGGACAGTAAAAACCTGAAAACTGTGCTGGTAGAGTATCGGCTCCTCTAGGTTAAAAAAATTATTCCTTTCATTTAAATGTTTTCATTGCTAGTACATTGCCCTTTCTTCAGAGGAAGTTCTTTTTATTTCCTCTCTTTTCTGTGTTATCATTGTTCTATTGATGTGAGAAGTTGTGCTCATGAGGAATACTGGCAAGTCTTCTTTCTGATAGCATAGATTTGTCTATTTATTTTTAATAAAAACAATGACGGGGTTACAGAACTCATTTTCTCAATGTCTTATATAACAAACACTTTTAGGCTGCAGGATTTTGAAGCAGGAGAAGGCCAAGAACACAGATGTATGCATCATGTAGGCACGAAGTCCCTTCTCCTAGTTTAAAAAACTGTGTATACATACAGTTTTGGTGGGGCATTCATCACACCATCTCTGTCCTGGCCATAGCTGGACATCCCAAATCCGCAGCACCATGAATACAATTGCAGTTTAGTTCAGATATTGGTGAGTGTCCCTTCTTTTAACATTTTTTGTTTCTGTTTGAGATTATGTTTACATAAACATTACCCGGCCTCATCCACTATTTCCTCTTCTCGCAACCAAAAGAACAGACAAAGAGAAAAGACACAGGGTGGAGAGGCTGCTCCCTGCATGATCCCTTTCCTGACCGTCTCTGGGGGGCGGGTAGTCTGCATTGAAGTACTCACTGAGTCCTGACAATTTAATGTTAGTACAAAAGTTGTAAAAATTTTTAGACTTCCTTTTGTGCATGCATATGCTTCTTGGGCTTTATTACTCTGAAATGCTAATAAAAGCATACAGCAATGTATTACATGTTGACAAAAGGTGATAACTTCTCAGTGCTTGTGATATCAAGTTTAACAAAAAAAAATAGCAGCTACACCAGGCCTCTTGAAATGAACATCAAAATAGAGATGTCAATTACAAATAGCAATCAGGAAATGATAGAATTAAGAATGGAAATGGTAGCAGCCAGCTTTTTTGATCTGGTTCCTAATTATTTTTTTCCAGATACTACCTGCTCCTCAAAGCAGGGCTTTGTGTGATAACTGGCACCGAAACAAATGTTTCCTTTATGAGTTGAGATTCATCTCATCTGACTGCAAATGTCCCAGAGGCAGATGCTTAAATCTACCCCAGTTAATCCTGGTTTCATCTAAAGCTACAGAAGAGGAAGAGAAGCAGTGGACACAGAAAGAATTTCTTTCGCACAACTTAGACATTTTTGTTGGGTTGGAGTAAATCCCTGCTGGAAGCACCTTTTACTCCTCATTGGCTTTAAAGACAGCTAAGGATGACAAAAGCTTAGACACCCAGCTCCAGAGACGCTGAAGAGAGGAAAATAAACCCCCAAGCTACATTCCTAGTCCTGAAGGTTACAGAGTAATTCTGAGAAACATGAACCAAATATCCCCTGAGGATGGGCAAATCACAAATCAGTCTGTTACGCTTCCAGCCCTCTTCATGATTCTTGGAGGTCTTATGAAGAACTTCTTTGAAAATCTATTAAAGTAGAGGTCTAGAGTGGGGTCTGGTGTGAACAGCCATAAGTCCCTGACAACTAGGAGAATCACTTTGCCTTTCACTGGTTGTTTACCAGTAATTGCTTATTTTAAATCCGTTATTTCTTGATAGCACATTTTAACATATTTTTTCTACAATGACCTCTTTAGCTAATGACTTAGATCAGACATTTGTTTGCATTTGCTGCACTCATTGTTTTTCATAGCCAGTGACTAAGTTCCTGCTGTCAGCAGATGAGTTCCCTATCTGCATGCCCTTAATCGAGAGAGATCTAACAACAGATGTAGTTTTGTTCAGATATTTTCATTTCTGCCTTTAGCATGCAGTCACTCAATATTTAAAATTAGACATTGGATGAAGCTAAGATTTAGCAACACTTGTTTTCTTGTTCTTATATAAACATTTCAGGACTAACTGCCTCACCAGCCTCTTGAACCAAAGACATTCACCCTTCAGTTTCTGTTACTAAGTCTGCCTGCGAGCACTGGATTTATGAAGTCAGTAAGGAAGGGTGAAAAGCATCGCAATACACTGGTTAGGGCAGACAAGGAGTCCTTGAATCTCAGGGCTGCTTGTTTTTTATATCTGCATTTTTAGAACTATATTTTGTACTTAGTTTTTCTGTATGGGGCAGGTCTTGGGGTTGCATAGTCAAACTGACAGACTGGAGAACAACATTTCCACAATATAGGGTTTGTCTGATAGTTTTACCAGTTACTGTACCTTTCTTGTCCATTATTTCTGATTTCTCTCCCATTGCCCAAGGCTACGCTGAGAACCAAGAGGACGATCCTGAGTATCAGTATTATTCTGTACATAATTTGCAATAAATAGCTCTTTGTATACTGAATACCTCAGGTTCAGGCTAACATTTGTCGCTCAAAAAAGCAGTTTATTGTCACACACTCCTTCATCATGGATATTAGACTTCAATTTATGTCACTTGAATCTCCCAATATTCCTAGAAAGAGATGCCTAAAATGAAAATGCTTGATGCACATATTATGCCTCCATCATATCCTGCTTTTTTTGCATCCTCTAAACAATAGTTTATGCTACATTTCATGCTCTAAGCAGGAACACCTCATTTGCTTCTTTCCTCTCTTTTTTGTCACTGATATGAGAATAAATTAGCATCTTGTTTTAATCATCTGTACTTTTTGGAAGGCACCTTCAACATGAGATTTCAAACAGCAGTGATCACCCATGTCGTTTATACAGGACAGATCACTCATCCAGATAAATCCTGGCTACAGGAGGGATTGTCCTGAAATAATTAAAGAAATTTTTAGGTGAAAAAGATTGGAAGTCGTTGCTTTGTGACAGTGCAGGTACCAAACTTCTGACTTTATGCATCAGATACTGGAAAGACTGGCAAACATCTACAGAGGGTGTGATAAAATCTCTAAGACTTTGAGAGATCGTTGATGCACACATTCCATGTATTTTGTGCTTTGTTTTTCTCATACAACTCTGCTTTCTGGGAGGTGTAATAATGTTAGATTTATCAAGATAGCATACTTTCAGAAATTCAGTTTTTCAAACATTTCTTAGGAGCCTATCTTTAGGCTTCTCATTTTGAACACCAAGCCCTCCGTGCAAGCACTTGGAGCAGGATGGCTTGTTGGTGAAGACTTGTGTTTGGAGATTGTAGGTCCTGTTGCAGGGCAAATTCTAATAGATCAGGCGTTTAAGCGCAGACAATTCAAGAAGTTTCCTGTGGCATTGAGAGTTACTCTATTACCTACACTCCTTATGCCAGAGACCAAAAACACCTGAGTTGGCTGTTGCTGCTGAGGAAAAAAGGGAAGATGTCCTTCATCCCTGCAGCCTCCCTCACTGCTGCTGTGCCTCCTGCCACCCAGATGTAAAAGTGAGGCTCCCCTGCAAGTCCCTGGGTTATCCAGAGCTCTCCCCTTCCCAGGCCGGAGCAATCTGGCTCTCAGCCCCTGCACCACAGCCTTTGCCTGCGCGGATGAAATGCTCTGAGCCAGTCTTTACAGAGCGAGTATGGCACAGATCTGTTTGGAATAAGCTTTACTGTTCAGTGCAGAGTCGTGCCCTTGAAGACACAAAGAGTTAACACAGTGTAATTTTCCTAATAAAACTAAAGGCAGTGCATCATTTTTTTATAAGCTATGGCAGGCTGTGTGACACCATGTAATTTTTGAGGAATTTTATACTTTGCAAGGAAAACAACAATACCCTGTATGTTTTCAAAACTGGTTTGTTTTGCAAACCGTCCACCCGCTTTGTCTTGATTGCAGTAGCAAATATTGCAGTGAAGACATTTAATGATGGCTACAAAATTCTTTTATTTCAGAGGTTTCAGAAGTTCACCGAGCATATTAATCTGCATCTCAAGTGAATGAAAAGTGCTGTGCACTGTATATTTGCTGGAGTGAACCTTACAAGACTGAATGCAACAGAAAAGCAGTACAGAGCATTAACACACGGAAAGTATCCCAAATCCTCCTATGGCCTCTCCTGTAAATGTGTATCTCTGTGTGGCACGGAAAGGCAAAGGCTGAAGCTACCATCACATCATTTAGTGCCATCATGCTACCAAGGAAACACAGGACAAGCAGCTCAAGGCCCCAGCTCTTCTCCTGCCTGGCTGCATTGGTTGAGAACTATAAGAAGCATTCTTGAGGCTTATGCAGGAGAGACACTCACCTTGCAGACATTCAGGGAAGGATCCTAAAGAAAATCCTATGTTTGCTTGGAAGTATTATCCACTTTTGTCACCCTAGCTGGGATAATGCACCCAATGCCTAAGTCCTCGCACACAGTCACGTGTAAAATTAGGCCCAGTATGATTAAAATACAGACAGGACTAAAATGCAAAGTGATCATCAAAGACCAGCCTCCCTTGGGATTATCTCTTATAAATGTAACATAACTCAGTCCCTGTTGTTAGATCAGGAAAGTTGAAATCAATGACCTTTTTAGTAAGTCAGTTTTCCTTATTTGGTTTAAATAACATTTAGGTCCCAGGTGTAGGGTCCCCTTTAGCAGTGAGAGCCCTGGGAATAATATAGTGTGTAGGTTTACGTGGGACTAGGATGTGCACAAAATGAGTCGGAGGGTTATTGCCCTGTGCTTGCTCTGCCAGGTTTGGGGACAGGAGCTTGTGGCTGTTTTGCTGGCTGATCCTGGGAAGCTGACATGCCCTGGGAATTTCAGACTGCGGTTCCCAGGCATAAGGAGCCAGGAATACCTGCTAGTACATCAGCTTTTATCTCCATGCCTAATGCAGAACCTCATGACCTTTGCTAGCAGCAGTCGTTCAGGGGGCTGGAATTCACCACCAGGCACAGCCCTGAGCCTGTGGGCTACAGCCCTGAGCCTGTGGGCTACAGCCAGATGATTGCTTTAGACCAAATGCCGCACCCCATCCTCTAGCTGCAGCTCTGCCACACGCTAGCAATGACTCCTTGAGAGTCTTGTTCCTTAGTCACCTCTCTCTTGAAGGACCAACACCACCCTCCTGCTCCACCACAGTCCTCATACAACCTTCCTGTGAGGGGAGAATATCTTACTTTGTTTTTTTCTTTTCTTTTTCCATGCATCATCACATCAGGTATGCTGAGTTATATTTCTATCAAACTTATTTATTTTTTATACCACACTCTCAGATACATAAACCTATTTTCTGGCTCTGCACAACTGATTTAAATGGTTGCTTTTCTGAAACACAATACAATTTAGTAGAATTCCTTGACTACAGCATATGCTAGCTATTGTTACTGCCACATTGTACCTAACTACATTTTTATAAACTATTTTGTTATTGATGGATGTTTCAAGCCATTCTTTCATAGCTATAAAGGACATAGTCAATTTTAATAGAAGTAATGTAACATGTCTTTTGTATGTTTGAAAAACAAGATAAGAAAGCTCATATACAAGATAAGAATACTCATATACTCAGATTCTGAAATGGCAAAATGTAAGAATTGGAGTCTTATGAATGTAAAGATTAATAATGGAAAGACTGCTTAGTTTTTAATGCTGTATTTTTCAAGATGATGATGAGGGGCAATATGCAGTAGGCATAGGCAGTGCTAGACATTTGGAAATAATGTGTAAGTGTATACAAAGCTATTTTGATGCTTAATCAGAGATTTATATTGTAAGTGATTTTTTAAAAATTCCTGATGTAGTGGGGATGGTAGGACTACCTACAAATACTTAAACTCAGTGCCTGTTCTGATCTTATGCAGCTGCTAGAGGAGAAGATGCAAGAAATTATTGTGACAGAAAGCAACTCAATTCATTCCCTCTTAGAAAAATCATTAACAGAGAAACAGCTTAGGGGCTACGTCTACAACAAGGAAGTGAGATTAAGAAAAGTGGCTAAGTAGAAGGGAACAGTTGACACAGAGGACCTGAAGATCTCATTATATACATTTCAAGGGTTTTTTCTGCCTCTGATGTGCTCTAGTCTGATCTTGTGGTCTTCTTGCCCACTGGCGGTTAGAGCACTAGTCGTTCTGCGAATGCAGTTTCCAGTTTTGTTTCACTCCAGAAGGGATTTGGTATTCAGAGATTGCACCTCAAGACACGCAGAGGCTCACTGAGGACAACGGCTACATCTGTTACACAATCACACTTCATATCCCAGCTAAAATGCCAGTGTGACACATCTGCTGTACAACTGGGAAAGTCCTCCTGCTCATAATTTATGTTGTGAGAACTTTTGTCATGTGTGGTATTCAAAATACCAGGGTTTCATCTGAGTATTAACTTTGCATTCCCTGGGAGCTGAAGCTTAAACACTAGCTTTACACCTAAGAGTAATGTATGGCAAGTTAAATGGTTTTTTTCCTTCTGTTTTTTTTTGTTTTGATTACGAGTTTGAATGCAAATTAAGGTAGATGCAGCTAGGACTGAGGAAACGATGGAAGTATCACAGAATCACAGAATCACAGAATAACCAGGTTGGAAGAGACCCACTGGATCGTCAAGTCCAACCATTCCCACCGCCAACAACTTTCCATTGTTTTTAGCACCATACAAATACTTTCCTTTGTAATTACCGTAGGCTCATAACAAATGTCAACTGACAGAACTGCTGTGGAGCGTTACTCACAATATCCAAGCAAGAAGTTTCATGCTTAGTAGTACATGCTCAACCACTACTAGCTGCCCAAGTCTGCAGGACTCGTTCAAGACTCCTTCAATGGTGATGGATGGACAAGCTCTTATTGACAGACCCTGTGAAGATAAGAGTTACAACAGAGTTGAATTATAGCATGCAGGTGCTTTAGGTAGTCTTCAAGCAGCTTTTAAAATAAAGGTTTTTTCCTAGAAGTTATGGGAAAGTTTAGAAACTGTACTGGAATTTAACACTTTTCTGTTGCTGGTGGGACCTCTTAGGTAGAAAGTAGGTAGTGAGTAGCCTGGTGTCAAACAGCAGCTAAGGGGACCAGGTCATGGAAACCTGCTATCCTTGTGCCCTGAGCAGCCAACTGGAGCTGACCCTCCTCAGAGCAGGAGGTTCACAGAATCACAAGATTGGAAAAGACCCACAGGATCATTGAGTCCAGTCATTACTATCAACCACTAAACCATGCCCCTCAGCACCTCAGCCATCTGTCTTTTAAACACCTCCAGGGATGGAGGTTGGACTAGATGATCTCTGGAAATCTATTCCAACCTCACTCACTTGGTGATCCTGTCATAGTTCAACCATTTTTCTCTTATCTGTGTTTCACCTACAGCCCTTATAACCCTGGAAAAAAAAATGATAAAGATCTAGCCACCCTTTATTTTGGGTTTCTGAAAGATAAAAATACCATGGATCACTTCCCAGCAGTGTGGTGAGGCTAAAGCCTTAGATTCTTGAAAGCCACATGCATACAAACATCAAAGAATGATGAAGCTCTTGTGAAGCCTAAACTTACAGCCCAATAGGAAACACGTGCTTAAGCATGCAAAGTGGCACCCTTAAATGCTACAAGGTCAAGAAAATTTGTCAAGAAAATCTTTCTCTTCTGCCAAGATCTGTGTTTGGAGACCTGCTTCCCATAACATGGATGAGATCAGATGCTAAGTCAGGCAGGAACGACAGAGATGATATATGTCAGTATCCTTAACTCAGGTGTCATCTGCTTAAGCCAAGGGGAACTGAGAAAGCCTTATGATTGCTAAAGGATATTCATGAGCTTCAGACTGTACTGTACATTCAGTTACGACCTTGTTTTTTTCAAAAATGGCATTTATTTTAAATTGTATTTTCCTTTTGATTTAGAAAGCATCTATTTAAGTTGTGTATGTGAACCAAGGTATGGAAAACCAATCAATTAATCTCATAATCTATTACGTTTTAGTAATGTTTGGTCACATCCAATATGGCATTGTCAATCTGTCTAATATAATTGATGCAACTTCTCTGCAATTTTAAAAACTTCTGAGATATTACTTACATGATGTGATAGTTCATGCTCTGGATAAATTTGAGATCTAGTCTGTATTCTGGTATAATCATTTTTTATCACTATCGTTATTTTAATTATTATTATGATAATAAACCACTATACCTATCCAGAAGAAAAATATTATTTCCACTAGTGAAGAGAAACTAAACAGATGAGAAATGAAGCAAAAGTGTGCGACAATGTTGTATTCATGTACCTTCTATTTAATCTGAAAGAATAACTATTGTGCTGACACTGAGGTTGTAAACATTATAATTAAATATTGTATTAACATGGACCTAGCCCACTTTGGTAAACTCTACCTTAGTAGGAGATTTCTGCAGGGTTAATCAGTTCGATGACATTCCTTTTAACTCTTTATTCTTTTCTTATCAACCACACCCGTTTAACTTTCTTTCCACTGTTCTTACAAATTTATCGTTATTGTATGCTTTCTCTTATTAATCTGTTTTAGAGTATCAAGAGAACGTATTGTTTTCTGATTGCAGTGCCTAATTCTGCCTTAATTACAGGTTTCTTTTATTTGCATCAGTACTCTGCCATGTTTTCCAAAATACATTCCAACTAATTCTTGTTGCACCTTACTTCCCACAAGCAAGGAACAAAAGGAGTGATAACTAATGCCCCTCTGCTCCTTTTTGCTGTACCACAGCATAAGAGAAAACACCAGGAGAAGGGGCACCTGGATTCAAAGTGTTTCTTCGAACCTTTTTGTAGCTGACAAAATATTTTTTACAGTTGCAGAAATTGATTTACTCACCTGAATAATAAGAAAACACAGTATACACCAATACAGAAATTCCATCTAGAGTATTTCCAAGGAGGTGACTAGATCCATCTCCATGTGATGAAGATTGAAATGGCCCTTGGGAAGGTCAAACTGAGAGCTGAGCTGAATGATCCACTTCTCCTTCCACACAAGAAACACTACAGCAATTCAAGACTAAATGAAATATGGTCTCCTAGTGACACCATCAAATGGGTTTTGAAAATTTTGCTCCAGGCATTATAAGGAGGAAACAATCACTAGACAAGTTAAAAAATGTTTATTGCAAAGTGAATTTCCCTCTTTAGGAGGCTGTTCCCTAAATAAATTTTGATGCTTCTAAAAATGAAGACCTCAAACTCTAGAAATAGAGAGCATAGTGTGAAAGGCATATCTGTTCAGATTAGGGAGCTGAATCCAAGGCTTGACTTCAAAAGTTCTGAAAAACTCCCTGATGGCTATGATGCTCACCTAGACAAATTTGCCTGCACTGTCTGAAAAGGGACATCACCCCGCAAAGTGGCCAAGGTGACAGATACTGCATCTAAGAAGTTATAAACTGAACATTGCAGCTTTTTTTCCTAAAGTGAGATCATATTTCCTCAGTGTTTGTCTTCAAAAATAAATTATTTGCCTTTCCTACTGAAACGTAATACATGTTGTATGACCTAAGATACAGTATTGAACCTCAGTATGCTGTGTCTAAATGTCTCATATTTGCTGTCTATGAACCTCACTATTTGTCTAAATGTCTCATATTTGCGCTCTCGTTAATTAATAATCATATAACATATTGGGATTCCTCTTCCACCTAGTACATAACGCCTCTTAATGCTAATGGGAATCACAGCTACTTATTAAAAAAGAGCAGCTCTCTATTCAAGTTTCCAGTGCAGTGGGTTAAAAAATACAGCACAGTCTCAACCGTAAATTTCAGAGATGATGTGCTGGCCCTGTTGAAGTCAATTAAAATTTTGTCATTGATTTCCAATGGTGAGAGTGCTCAACAATGCAGGTTTGTACTGTAAAAGAAATCAATATTATTTTAAGACATTTACTGGCTGAGTTCTGTTTATTTTTAATTCCCTTGGTTCCTTCCTGTAGACCAAGAGAAATTCATTCAGAGGACTGTGTGGACTGATAGTTTAATGAATATGAATTAGACGTGGGGCAACAGCCTAAATCATATGGTTTCAGTTTTCAAAATTCCCTTTTACAAGCAAGCTGTTTTTTAGCACAGAAAACCAAAAATTTCACATATACTCCCACACAAACCCAAGAATATCAAGCAACTAAACCAGACATCCCAAATATTTTTTTGATATGATCTGTTTGTTTGTGAACACAAAATATATAGATATGCTTTACATATACCTGTCCTCTCCATCGTTTGAAAATTATCAAATGGAGGTAATTTTGAAAGAATGTTCGAGAAACTGAAGCACAGAAAACTTTCAGTTTGCAGGCTGGAGCTCTACCTGCCCAGTTTTTGCTTAGAATCACTTTCTTGAACAAAGTTAATAATCCCTGAAAATATGAGTTTAAGGGATACATTGACATTGTGTAGCATTATATGTACTTCACTAACTTACTTTGAAATTGAACATGTATTCTATTTTACAGTATACTAATCTTCAGATTTAAAACATGCCTTAAAAATAGCAATTTTATGCCTATTTTCAATTAGAGGAGATTATTTAGTTCACAATATCTTTGCAGCAAGCAGGCGGGTTATTCAACTACTTGGTATTTGGTATGACAAGATTACTTCAGCTGCTATATATTAATACGTATATGTGAGGTACAGTTTTAGAAAATTAGAAGAGGATTATTTTTTTAAAAAAAAAGATTTTTTTCTTGTCTAGATTTGCTTTTAAGCTCTAGAAAGACAGCTTCACTATCTGCATGTTTTGCAAGGTAGGAAGAAATTTATAAGTATTAAATACAATGCAATATATTTTACATAATGGCATACAGAGTAGGCATGTGTGTATTGTATTTTAGACAATGTTGTTCTTGCATAATTAACCCAGGGAGGGAATATATCCAATATATTCATGACACCCAAACACTCCAAATATTTGGACCACTCTGAGATGCTAAGGGAGTTACTTCATGAGTCAGATCACACGCTCTTGATTCTCTGTGAAAATTAGGTGGTACCTTAATTAATGCTGAATTACAGTGGAACTCCATGTGAGTACTTACGACGTTCACAAGGCTACAGGGCTACAGAATGACTTAATTATGATCAGTGTTATTACAGTGAATACCAAGTGAATTAATAACGCCAGCACACTCAAAACGAAGTGTTCCCCAGGACGGTGGTAGAGCATGTAAGGTTAAATATTATGTGATGAAAGGCATTCTGCACTCAGCGGGGAGAAGCAAAACTCAGTCTCTGTAGCTCCACGCTTGCAAGAACGGTGTCTGCTGACATCATGCACGCTTCATATTTGAACAAGTCAAATACACATTTCCTTGCAGGAACAAGTGCTCAGCAGTTCAGTTTGACTATTCAGATGGAGATAAAATACCCTCTGGAGAAGCAATATTTCACAGCAGCAGTGCGCAGGTATCCTTCTCCTACAGAAAGAATTTTTCCAGGTATCCGTAATGCTGAACCAGTTCACTGATGGGAAGCTGAAGAAAGACCCACCCAAATTTCCTACAACATGTTCTCAAGCTGTGCTGTCGCTTCTCGGACACTGTGGGTTTTAGCTGGAATTAAACTATGAAATACAACAACACGACTCTACCTGATAAAGTGCTGCCTTGTAACCTTCTGAAGATACCATGCCTCGACCTCATAATTAATTTTTTGTTTGAAAATAATATACTGCAACAATTCCACAATTCTTATCTATTATAGATTTATAAAATGTGTAAGCATGAGTGGTTTTAATAAGGCATAACTATTTTTATGCCTACAATTGAAAAATATGCAGAAATGAATTTATGGTTATTTGGCAACCGGTGGGACTTGTGTTTCTAAATATTGAAACAGCTGTTGGCAAATGTGTTAAAGCAAGGAAAAAAGCTTTTAACTTCTACTCATAGGGTTTGCAATACAGGAATTCTCATTCCTTGTGAGGGTTAGACTGGGATCCACTTACACTTCCAGCAGCCTCAGTGAAATCCCTCAATTCATTCCACACTCACAGACATGACAAAAAGATAAGAATTTGCTCTCTAAACTTTGACTAGTTCTTCACTGTCTCTCTTATTGCCTCTAATTAGAAATGTATTATACAGTAGTTCTCTAGAGGATTAATATAGATGAATGGATAAAATAAGGACTTAGTAGAATTTTCTCTGCCTTATCCCATAGCAACTTATCTTAGATAGAAATGCTTATACTGCTGAGTGTATGTGCATCCACCTTTACGTGTGGATCACATGCTTGCAGGTGTTGAAGACAAGCAGGTCCATATTTAAAACTGTTTCAGTGCTTAACTCCTGTGTTCTCCAGGGCCAGCAGTCGACACCATTTTCCCAGTCTAAATTTTAGACGTTTTAGCAGGATTATTCTACTTTATACATGTACATGCATGCTAACTTAATGTACGAGAGTTCTGCATGCACTGTTCCTGACAAGCTGTCATGATTTGGCTTCAATTTGAAGTTTACTTTTAAGTAATTTGTGAAGTTTTATAAGGTATTGATGAATCATTTTGTGTTACACCTTTGTTCGATTACTCTGCTTTGCTTCTGTGCATTCTAGATAGATAGGCTAAAAATACCTTATTTCCTTTAAAGAAATTCCCCTTCAAGTTATAGACTTGAATGCAATAATTTTGATTTGAAAATAAGTGAACCAGAGAAATCAAAATGCTCAGTGAAATCAATAGGACAAGATAGACTAATGCAAGGAGACTAAAGTACCTATGACCTGAAAGAAATATCCTGTATGGAACAGCAATGAAGTCTGACCTGTCTACACTTATGGTATTCAAAGTTATCATTTTTAAACAAGCAGCAAGTGTAAAACTTAGCATTACTGGGTAAGTATAGTTTTAACTAAAACTATGCTACAGTTTTTACACATAATTTACAAATTTGAAGATGTAAATAAGAGCTGTGTACATCATAAGCTTAATCCTAGTATCTGATTTTATCAAATGATGGGGTTCTCTTCATTCCTACCCTCGATGTTATTGCTGAAATCGGTAGCATTTCCAATAAATTATAGATTGGCCAGTACTAAAGACACTTCGAAAACCATACTCATCTCCTACTCAACACTTCTAAGCTTCTATTATGCTTCTTTGAAAACCATAGAGTGCCCTCTGTTGATCAAAACATATTCCTTTAACACATTAAAGCTCTCACAGATAATGTTAGTGTTTCTTCTTTTCCAATGCTTCAGTTAAAAAAAAAAGCTAATTTTGCAAAAAGTGAAGGCGCTCACTTAAAGACTAGTGTTAAAATACAGAAATATATATATATATGTATATATGTGTGTATATATATATAAACCCACAAGCCACAACTTACTACATTACAAAATATTTGTACACAATACTGATGATTAGAAAGATACATACCTGGTAAAGCTAGTTGAAAGCAATTTCTTTCCCTGCACGTGCACGAGTGTGCGCATCTGTTCATTGGTGCCCAGACACAGTTATACACATTTCTGTTAATATGACGGAAAACTATTTTTAAAAACTTGATGCAAACACTGACGTTACGTACTGCAGAACACAGTGAGCAACAAAAAAATGTGTAGTAAACATCCTTCACTTAATCCTACCATGTTCTCCAAAAAAAGCAAACCAGCTGAGTGCAGCTTTTAGCTCCCATGTTGTCTCTGCATGACACACAAAAATTGATGGCCTGGTTTCTAGTGACTCTTAGAAACCAAGTTCCATCGAGCCTTGATAAAACAGTAAATTTTATTGCAATTTCTAAGCAGGATTTCATAGGGGGATGAGAATAGCTCCCTCTTTTTTAATCTTTTTTCCTTTCTCATCTGTTTGTTGGCTGCATGAAAGCATTGTTATAGATAAGACTGTTTAATATGTTAATTGATGGAGGATGTCAACCCTGAAAGTGATTGATTTACACTAAAAATCTTATAAAATAATGAATCCTCATATATTTTATTTAAAAGCTGAGATTACGCTAACACTTTCTGGTGAATGTTGAGATAAATAATAGTGTGTGCTTAATATGTTAGTTAATTAAATAATTCAATTTATCTTGTGTCTGTATCATTGTACAGGTAATGATTCATTTGCAGAAGTAATGGTTCTGTGCTGTTTTGTAATGAAGAAAGATCAACTTCAATTCTTCTGTAGCCATTTAACATGTAGTAAAGAAAAAGACTTATGTAGTTTATTTTCTTTTCCTGTATTAGGACTTCAGGCGTTGAAGAAACAAGTTCTAATGCTGAATGTCTGCATATTCATAAATATGGTGGTAACTCTATAAGCATACAGACAATTTACCTTCTGAATCAAGATAAATCACTAGTAAATACAGTAACTTAACATTAGTTTCCCAACATAAAACATATAGGCTTAATTCAAAAGTCTAGAAATTAAAGAGGAAAAATATAGAAACTCTCTTCTTCAATGATCTTTCCTCTTGTTTGCCATCGTATTTATTCTCCAAATGTATTTTTTTCCTAGAGTTATAATTAAAACATATATTCATGAAACTGAGGTTTTATTAAATTGAGAATATGGTAATACAAATTTTTTTTAAAGTACATTCATCAATACCATTTTTGCATATAATCTTCTTTTTGTCAGGTCCATAGATTAAACCTGTTTCAGCTGTGAAATGAAATATCTCAAATACATATTTGTGGAGAAAAAAAAGACAGAATAAATGTCAAAGAAAGACACAAGAGAGTTTTGGAAAATTAACAGTGCAGGTTAGCATTCATACTGATTGTCATTATTTCTCTTTGGAATCTTAATGATTCTGTAGTTTCATACATATTTCTGGTATCTTCTGCTGAAAGGTTAACTAAGTTTTTAGAGTAATATTTAATAGCATCCAGAAAAAAAAAAAGAATAACCAGATTAATACTCTTTGTACTTTTTAAAAGGAAAATTTCACATTCATTAAAAATAATATACAACTGTCCTACCAAACTGGAAGAAAAAAAATAATGCTCTGGAGTGTGTATATTTAAAATAAGTTCCCTTCAGCCTACCAGATGATCTTTTACAAATTCTATGAAAATAGTGGAATAAGTAGAAATCCCTTCCAGTACAGAAGACTCCTAATTGTAGAATACTCCCATGGCAGCTCCTTCTATCACATTCCTAGTAGCCACAGGAGGGCACTCTGCTTTTGTTTGAAACTTGCTTCAACTTCTATCTGTAGTTTACACATATGCCGTTCTAAAAGTAATATTCAATTTCTCTCTTTTTCCTCCTCATTTTAAATATATTTTACCACCGTATATTACAAACTGATGACATGTTAAAATCAAAAATCCTTAATGAGTCGCTGTACTTCTACAGGCTGACTCTCTCGATTGATGTATCCCTATTGAGATTGCACCGCTGGAGCTCTCCAAACACATTTTGTCTTGTTGACTACATACGATGCATCTAAAGTCACCACTAATGACATTTTTTTTTGTGGAAAATTGAACTCTGGGACATTATTAAACAGAAATAAGACTTGGTCCTTTGAGTCAAATCAGGAGCAGGACTTTCAGTAGTACCTGAGAAGAGGGACGACGCTGGAGGAAGATGGTGTGGGTGTACTCACACCTGCATAAAATCTACTTTTTTTCTGTCAAGCTATGCCTTGTCTGCAAGGAATTATACAGCCAACTGGTAGCTGCAGGTTGTACTCCTTGCACCTGCCCAGAAAATACCTGTTCTATTAGGCGTTTTAAATGTGATACCTAGCAGCCGAAATACGGCATTTTATATATATATTCTACACTAATATAAAATGTTTTCTGCAGTACATGAGAAGTAATGAGCATTAGCAAATGTTAATAGATAGATCTCCAATCTGCCTCGGTGCTGGGTTGGGTTTTGGTTATTTTTTTTATATCCTATCCCATACACAGATTTAGACCATGCAAGACTAATCTTTCAACCGGTTTTTCAAATAAGCTTTCCAAGAAGAAGCTGTCTTGGAAAGGCACAGGGCGTGTGCATCACTCATTTTTAGAAGCACAGGGTGTTTATCCCTGAGAGCTGCTTTGCAACGGAGGGAGGTTTGCAGGTGTCTTCCACCTTTTCAGCCTTCTGACAGTCTGTGTCAACCTAGACTGCCTTTCTCCACACTTCATCATTAGCAAAACCACAAGTAGCCTTTGTCCCTTTAGCTAGGAGTTTGCAAGACCCACACTCAGTCTTGGTCTATAGTTACGTGCCTGAACTAGGTGGATTCTGCATGCCAGAGTTTGTAGCACAAACTGTTAGAACAGCACCGAATGGAGACCTGTACATGTAGGAAAGGGTTTTGTAAAACAAAGACAACCAAGAAGCACGAATTTCATAACATAACCTGTGTTTTCTTCTCGGCAGCATCCCTGGTGGGCTCCTACAATGATATTGGAGACCTCAAGCATTCATAAACTAGTAAAACATGACACTTTCACAGCCTCCGCAAGGGCTATACTCTTCAACACATGAACGGAGTAACAGGTACAACGTCTTTGGGGATATTATAGTAATATCATAGTATTATAGCTGATCAACTCAGGCATAACAGAGAAAGAATTAAAAGCACAGTCGCTCAGACTGGAATATAATAAGGTGGATTGCGTAGCTCTGATTTTTCTTTTCCCTGTTTGAATAACTTCAGTTTCTTGGAGCAAGAGAAACGCAACCAGAGCAACAAGGTATGTTTAATATGGCTCAGTGTAGAAACAGGTATGTTGCTCTATATGGCCTTGAGTATCTCCATCCCCTGCCCCTACTGCCAGCCCTTGCAGATGTGCCTCAGATCATTTTTTTCTATAAGGATTTTAATAGTTAGATGCTGATCACATAATTGGCAAAATAAACTATGGCATTCTTTTCCCTCTGGAGGGGGAGGAGAAAATGAATTATAGGTTTGATTTGGTTCGAGGGTGATTTAGAGGGGTAAATCCACTTACAACATCAGAGATGTTAGAAAGTCAAATCATATCCATGGTTGCTGGGCGAGGCTAGATGCATTCAGATGTTCCTCTCTATTTTTCTGTAATTACTTGTGGTCACTCTCCACCCAGCGAGTCAGGTACGACAGGTGGTGACAGGAATCCAACGCCTCCACTGGCAGTAGTTGTGGAGAAGGAGACCCTCCACCCCTCGCCTGAGCCAGCAGCTGTGCTGGGTCATATTTCATGTTGGCAGCATTTCTTCAACCAGCTGCTGTCCTGGTCTGGTATCTGTGTTCCTCTCTTTTCAAAACTGACCCTTCTCTGAATTATTGACAAAAAAGAATGAGCAACCTGCTTACGTGTATTTAAATATGAACAGCTCTGGAAATAAAGGCAAACTGTGCTTGGAGAGGGAATAGGGGATGATCTGATTTGCCAAAAGCCCACGCTCAGTTTTGAATCTCCTTTCCTTCACCCCAGTCATAGAAGATAACAACAACTGGAGGTTTGATTTCATTCATTACAATGCTCACAACCTGCACTGAACAGAGAGGAACTTCCCCTGCTTTATGAACACTGGATGTTTTTATGGAATTTTGTATTCTTTGATAGCAAAATTATCAAGAAAAGGCAGGTTTTCAGCAATAGCCACAGCACTGATGGTGGCTGATGGACGTATGCTGAATTAGGTGGACCAATCCATTACTCTGGCAGATAAATCTTTTCTCTTGTTGAAACTAGAAAACACAAAGTTTGAAATTGCTCCTGATTCTAAGTAACGAAAACACAATATATTCTCTCTATGCTGACTCCATCAAAAGTTAAAAGTATATTAAGTCTCAAGTCAAATAACTTCCCAATTAGCCAGCCAGGCTTGTATCCATAAAAAAAAATGCAAATTGCAAATGAATGATGAGATCTTGCATGTGTTACTGTTTTGCAGCCTCAGACTTTTTAGCTAAAATGGTAGCAATAAATAATGCTTCTGAGTGCTTGTGCTGTGAAATTGCTTGCTGTTGTGAATACTTCACTACCTGCAGGTGCAGCAGTGAAGGTACAAGCACCTTTAATCGATGCTAAAGTGGTGAAAGAGTAAAGAAGGGAAGATCCTGCCTAGCAACCTGAAAAACCCAGTGAATCTAGCTCTGAAAACCCAGTGAATCTAGACATTATGGTATCTTCAGGAACTCAACAATGCACCTACTTAGGTACTAGATGTGACAGATGCTCTTTGCTCTAAAACCCTCGCTCCCCTCCCGCCTGTTTTTTACTAGAGGAAAGAGTTCTGACAGTTTGTAGAGTGAGCAGGCAGAGATGTTCTCACATAACTACCTGTGAAGGGATCAGCCCTGCAGGTTCTAGGTGGTCTTTCCTAGCATGGAGATGGTGGCGGTGGCTGCTGCGTGGCTCAGTAGTAACTCTTCTCCTCAAGGGTACTGAAACGCCAGCCTTGAAATGTAGGTCTGCCTCCAACCCACACACATTGCTTCTCAGAGTAAAAACTTTGTTTTACTTCTTGTATTCACCTGATACCTTGGTCTCACCACAATATTTGTCCAGAGGTTCAGTGAATGACAGAAGCATTTACACTCTGCACCACATTATTTGTGCTCTTTCAAATTCCAGACACTTCAAGGATGGTCACTGCCCCTGCAGCTGAGTTGTGAGCCACTGATTTACAATTGCATTTTAACACTGTTTCTAGCAGATGTCTTAGAAGTAATCCACTGACTCTGTTCAGAGCTGTAATCTCTCCCAGACAATGTCTGCATCTATTCCTATTCTTTTATATTCTCCCATTCAAAGTGTGGGTATCATACAAAGTCAATCTAATTTATGATGCAGATATTTCTTGTGTGACACATGAAATGTTGCAAACACATCTGTGTTAATAAAACAGTTTTACATAAATAAGTTTCATCTTGAATCCCTTCAATTGATGATCTCTGTCAGATTCTCCAGCTAATTTGATGACATTGTCTAATATACATGCTCTTATCCTGTGCCTGCTCTTAAAGTTGTCAAAGTGACTGTGGCATGATGTCAGGATAATGAGTGCAAAGACATTTGACAAAACAAGTCTGACAGTTTTGTAAAGGGACAATAGAGATTAGAGAAACATCTACCAGTGGCAACCTGAATATTTCCATCTGTATTTTCCAGTTCTGCAAGGAAAAATTGTGCATCCTTTGCACAAGTCAGTAGACTGACATTGTTCTTTTTATATGGCAACGATCTTCATCTAAATTGCTGTTACCAGCCATATATGGGACATGGCAGGTTTCTTCACTCTGGATTTTGTGGGAAAGTAGATAATTTCTGTGCTACAACGTTTTACTGCTTTGTTTTTTAAGGGGAGAGAAAGCTAATTGAAAAACAGAAGAATCAGCAAAATGCACGAGTTGAAATAGATGTTCATTCTTCTGACTTTCTCACATCCCCGTTTGTAGCTCTGTTCTATAGTCCCCCTAGTTCTAATACAGGAGGGATAATATTATGAGCCTAACACATTGGTCTGATGACTATTTCACTCAGCCTTGCAAAGTGCTTTGAGAAGCTTGCTGATGTCAGTGAAATACAAGAGACACTTATTTCACTCTCTCCTTTTTGTTATTGTTATTGTGCCTTGAAATCATAATGTTTAAATAAAAATAATTTATATTCAGATTTCCTTTGAAAATAAAGAAAGGACTGGAATATTTTACTATAAATATCACTTTCCATTTGTAAAATTTGCCAGCAATCAATCCTCGCATATAGAAAAAAATCATGTGACAGATCTATGACAGTTGCACAATGAAAAATAATTTAATTTATCTTGCACACAGTTATTGTGCTCCATTTAACACACTTCTGTCAGCTGTATGCAATAACATCTCATGTCTATGCATATTGCGATAAAAGAGAAAACAAACTAGACTGTCTACATTTCTGTTGCCTCAAGATCTGATTTTTTCCAGCTCTTCTATTAAAAAGAACAGGTCTGGCTTAGCTGCAGGATTAGGGAGCTCCGTCAAAACACAGTAGAGGAGGTTCTATAATGCACCGCACGCTCGTTTCTTTCTCAGTCAATACTATCTTATCTTTCAAGTAACACCAAGATAGGCTGCACAGCTTGCATGGTAAATCTGTACTTGAGGTCCATTGTTTTGTCAAAGGGGGGGATATATTGGATCTAATTTAACAACGAACTGGATCCAATTAAACTCACACTCTTTACAGAACTTTACCAGTCTCAGAGTTAAGCAAAGGAACATGAGTGCACCTTAGAATAAAGTCTTGTACATCCACTTGATTAAACAACCACCATAATCAAACCATGGCGATTGCACTTCAAAAATGTGCACATTTCTTTAAGTGGGGGTCATGCAAGTCTAGATCAAAGATTCAAGATTCAGACTGCATTTACAGCAAGAGTGCAATCTTATCATCAAACAATATTAAACTGAGTTTTGGCATTAACTGCTGTGTGACAGACCTACCCATGAAAACTATTTTATTTGCCGTTTGCAATGAAGCTTGTTGATACACCCTGAAAAAAAACCACCCAAGTACTTATATATTTTATTTCAAGAGGATTACTTCATCCTTTTTTCCATTCTTTATAAAGTTAGGAAATGTAATATTAAAAGCATGAATTCTTAAAATTTAAAAAATACACTGAACACTATAAGAGCATGAAAATAGAAGTAGGATCTATGAGAAAAGTTTGAAAGGTAGCATGGAGCTGCTAAGAGAGGTTACTGTTATTTTCAAAAGCAAAACTTGTAAATCTATCAAAACCCCATGAAATTCAGTTAGTGAAACTTTAGTTCAAAATAAACCCAAACTTTCTGAATCAGGAAATTTGATATTGAAACACCTAAATCACTTGGCCCCTGGTGTACTGCGGCTTTCAGGGAGGCTTTCCATAGCCTGGAGAATGTCTTCTGCTGTTGTTTCTGGCAAAACAGATCTACGTTGGGATGTCAGGGCTACACTTCATGAAAACCACTTTTTCTTCACAACATCCAGTATGTTTACCTTCAGAAGAACTGGCCAGAAATTGTTGATACAAATACAGGTGTACAGTAGGATCAGGGATGCATTTCAGATTTTTGTATTTTCGTATTTTAGTCAGTATAACCAAAGGTACTATAGCTCTTAATAGAGAAATTTAATTTCCCTAAAATACGTGTCAACATATTCTATGTCATTTAAACCAGATGTTCAGTAACTTGCATGAAAATGTATGTGTGACAGATAATACTGTCCTCTAAGTTCTCACTTTCTGGTGAGAAACAGAGTTGAAATACCTGGAATTTAATAACACACAGGAAGAAAAACATGTGGACTCTTGCTGAATAATCTGGATATTGAGTAAAGTTTGCTATCCAGACGCTGAAAAAAGGAGCCTTCCATTTGCATCCTGAAAATCAAAACATTAACCTCTTAATCACTCGTTGGAAATACAAATAATGAGGTTTGAATCTTTAGCTGTCTTGCATTCAAGGCTTGAGTTGATACTTTTGTCCCTTAGGTCTACCCAAATATGTCACCTTGAATAAATTGATTCATATAAAAGTCAGTCACACCATCAGTATTGTTCATGATATCAGCTGATAAGAACGTGAAAAGTCAATGGAATTTCAACTTGTTTTCCTTACAGAATGTTTCTTTGGCATACGGTAATATCAGATACAGCATGTACATAAATATTTATTTAAGTTTTCATATACCTAACATGTAGTCTCATCAGGGTATCTACATCATTACACAGAGCACTCTAACCTCCATGTATCTCCTGAAAATTGTAAATCTGGTTATATCGTCTTTCAAGTTACATTTAGAACAGTCCTATAGATAGTACTAAAAAAAAAATCATCTTAATTTTGAATTAAAGAACTGCATAAGTTCTTATTCTCTATATTATTACATAATCACTTGGTACAAACACTACCAAAATGTTACTGTATCTGTTTAGGTCTTTACACCTTTCTTATCATTCTGACTACTATGTCTGTTGTATATTAGTTATTAAAGACACAGAATAAAAAGTCTCTGTGAGGGACTGGTGTCATATATCTCTGGGATCCTACTGTCATCCACTAAATGAATGGCCATGGGAGCAGAGTTGCCATATACACAACTACATTTTCCCATTAGTAAAGATTTTCCAGTATCACAGATGTACGTTATCTTTAAGACACTTCAGCAAGACTCGCTGGAACTGTCTCCCAATCAGGTCTTCCAGTAAATCTGAAATGGATCCCAAAGATCCATTTCAGGCTGGGTATACACTAAATACAAAAGATTCCAGGTGATACAAATGAGATTTTACCATTTTAAAACCTCCCATAGTTGTATTTCTAGAGTTAAAGATTTAAGTTGTGCTCTGTACAACACATAAAATACTTAATACATGCTCTGGGGTTTTTTTAAGGCAGCTCATAAATTTATTGCAGTCTTATGGCGTACCATTCAGATTGATTTATGGGGTACAGCTCAGATTTCTTACAGCTGAATTACCAAGCACAAACCAGGTACACCATCCCATTAAAAATGAATTTACTAAGGGAACTGCACACTGGAAGTTAAATAATGGCTTGATTTTCAAGCTGAAACTGAAATATTTGCTTTTCTGCCAACTAATCCAAAACAGTCTATGAATAATTGTGTTGCCTTTGCATTCAAAATGTTATCTGTTTTCACTGAAGGTTATAGCCTTTGCAGAAAAATTATAGAATAATGACCGTTACTTTATATACTCTGACCTGTAGTGTCACCACTGTCACACCTTTGCACTGAAGAGCATGCCTATCTTGGCAAAAGAACTGTGTTATGCTGTTGGGATTTTTCAAGATTTTTTTTTTTAATTTTAAAGGAAATTTTATATATGTGTACATATACATGAACAGCTGCAATTCATGTGAACTGCAAAGTCATGAATGAGTTCCAGATCAACAAAATCTAGAAAAGTTCTTAATCCCAGAGCACATCACTACATTATGTTATGTTCAGCACACACTTCATAGAAAGTAAAATTTTAGTAAGTATCCTAAAGAATAAGGAAAACCCAAAACTGTGAGCTTCAATTCTTCATAAACTTTCTCCCACTACTCTTATTATCAAAAGTTCAGCTTTACAGATCTTTAAAGGAGAGATTAATGATCATAACAGAATGTAAAATGTTATAAGAAAGGCCCACTGTAGGTATTTATAAATGTTTTTATCCTGAAATCTACAAGGTTAAAAGCAAATTCCTTATAATGATGAAAATAAGGCTCCCAGCCTGTCCAGAAGATACAGTCCTCATTTTTATTTCTAAGAGTTTCTGAATGTTAACTCCATGATGTGCTTAGTATGAACAGAACAGTTACTTTGAAAAGAAGTCCTATACAGAATTTTTCGTTCATGTGTAGAGAATAATGCGTAGAGCATGTTATATGCAGAAAGAACAATTAGTTTCTGCGGGTTTTGTCTCATTTGAGAGAATCATAGTGAAAATACGCAGAATCAGCATTGCCTGATTAAGCCGTGATTCTCCATCATCCACGTTTTCCACACTTTGGTCCAGAGTGGTCCCATCCAGCTGTGCATTCGGAAAGCATCAAAGCCTTTGACACAGTTTCTCACAGCGTTCTGCTTCGGAAACTGTCGGCCTCTGGCCTGGACGGGCGCACACTCTCCTGGGTGGAAAACTGGTTGGATGGCCGGGCCCAGAGAGTGATGGGAAATGGAGTTAAATCCAGCTGGAGGCCAGTTACAAGTGCCGGGTCCTGCACTTGGGGCACAACAACCCTAAGCAGAGGTACAGACTAGGAGAAGCCTGGCTGGAAAGCTGCCAGGAGGAGAAGGACCTGGGGGTGTTGGTTGACAGCGACTGAACATGAGCCAGCAGTGGCCCAGGTGGCTGAGAAGGCCAATGGCATCTTGGCTTGGATCAGGAACGGCGTGGCCAGCAGGTCCAGGGAGGTTCTTCTCCCTCTGTACTCGGCACTGGTGAGACCGCACCTCGAGTTCTGTGTTCAGTTCTGGGCCCCTCACCACAAGAAGGATGTTGAGGCTCTGGAGCGAGTCCAGAGAAGAGCAACAAAGCTGGTGAAGGGGCTGGAGAACAAGTCTTATGAGGAGCGGCTGAGAGAGCTGGGGGTGTTCAGCCTGGAGAAGAGGAGACTGAGGGGAGACCTTATTGCTCTCTACAACTACCTGAGGGGAGGTTGTGGAGAGGAGGGAGCTGGGCTCTTCTCCCAAGTGACAGGGGACAGGACGAGAGGGAATGGCCTCAAGCTCCGCCAGGGGAGATTTAGGCTTGAGATTAGGAAAAAATTCTTCACGGAGAGGGTGGTTAGGGATTGGAACAGCCTGCCCAGGGAGGTGGTTGAGTCACCGTCCCTGGAGGTGTTTAAGGTGAGGGTGGATGAGGTGCTTAGGAGCATGATTTAGGGAATGGTGGGAATGGTTGGACTCGACAATCCGGTGGGTCTCTTCCAACCTGGTTATTCTGTGATTCTGTGATTCTGTGAAAGGAATTTGGTCAGATCTCCTAATGCAGGGCATGGAATATAATTTGTACTGGGTAATTTGCACATTACGTTGAAAGGTGACCATGAAAAGAAGGACCAAAAGCTGAAAGGTTTTTGTGATGAAAGACTAGGAGAGAGGGAGCTACTAAAGAACAAACTCCATAAAGAGGTACATCTGTATTTATCTACAAACGACACAGTGTATAGAAGAACATTTTTAAAAGTGCAAGTGTGATGTGCATGCAGAGTACTGGGTATTTCTAGCCTGTTGATTTATTATACCGTTTGACAGTAGTTTTCCAGTAATGGATCACAGCTGCTAATGATGATTTTAAAGTGCAATTGGAATGAAAATAGGACGACTTTTGCTTAATCTGATATGTGTGACACACTGTAGTAGATGTGATTTACTGCTTGTGCTGTGAAACATCATGATTGGCCAGTGGTATGGAATCTGCTGTAAAAAGATGGCATGGACCTAAGTTATTTCATACCCTGATTTCTAGCCTTCCAGCTGTGTTGGCAAACCTTACTTTTATATGTACATTTTCTTTTTAGAGATATTAATTGTTTGATTTTTATTTCCTCAGAAATTAATGACATTAAATAAATGTAAATAACTTTACACACCAGAGTATGTCAGCAATTACAATTTAAGGTAGTATAGACTTTAAAAATGTTGCCTCACATTCTCCTGTAGTTATAAAACACCTCACACAGACAGAAATTTTAAATTACTCGTTCATAATGTTTAACAATAGGCATCTAAATCACCTACTTGGTAAACCTGACGCATTTCTTGGAGAACTGAGGGACGACAGAACCAAGTCTACTGAAAAGTCTGCCTGTCACTGGGCTCAGGCAAGTAATGTTGGGTAATTGGTGACAAAGGCCAGGGACCACACCAACCTTCATGGAAACAAAAGGCTAAGTTATGCTCTATTTTCTCAACTTCCCTCTGCAAGACTTGTACAACTACTGAGGAGGAAATCTCAAAGAGTAGCTGGTGGGAGAGGAGAGAGGAGAACGTCTTTGGGAAAACTGGATTCCAAGTTCAAAGCTCCTTGACATAGCATAGTTTGTATGTCCACAGCTACAAAGGGATTTCAGCCTTTTCATTTTGTCCTTCTACCATTGTTCTCACAAATACTACCCTGGAAGAAGCTAGAAAACTTACCTGGTATGGTCAAAAATGAAAAGCATAAGTCCTATGAAGAGCTGCTGAGGAAACTGAGGCTGTTTAGTCTGGAGAAAATGAGGATGAGAGGAGACCTTATAGTTCTTTGTAAAGAACTACTTTGTAAAGAACTACTTGAAAGGAGGTTATATTGAGGCAGGCACTGGTCTCTTCTCTGAAGCAACATGTAATAGGATAAGAGGAAATGGCCTCAGGCTGCACCAGAGGAGATTTAGATTGGATATTAGGAAATATTACTTCACTGAAAGGGTTGTCAAGCACTGGAACAAGCTGCCTAGAAGGCTGAGTCCCCATCCCCAAAGGCTTTTAAAAGATGTGTAGATGTGGTACTCAGGGACATGGTTTCTTGGTGACCTTGGCAGTGTTAGGTTCACAGTTAGACTTGATGATTTTAAACGTATTTTCCAACTTAAACAGTTCTGTGATTTTGTGAAAAAAGGTAGCAAGCTCATTTCAAAATTATATATATAAATATTCATCGCAAATCCCAGGTCAATGACGTTGACAAAGGTCAGTGTAAGCAATGGTGATGGTAGAAGAGATCAGCAAAAGAGGAGATTAGACAAAATATTCTGGACACAGAATTTATATTCAGAAAATGAAAAAGAGACTGCCTTTGGGGAATTTAAATATCACAAAACCAAGTTGCATAAAAAGGAGCATTTCATCCACTCACTTTCTTTCCTAGTATCATTTTGGTAGATATTCTCCTAAATGGGTCCATCTTTTTTGTAGGTTTCAGGTCATTTTCAGAGCACATTTTCTCCAGAACTCAATTTTATATCCACAGCCACCAGTCATGTGAAAGAGCTCACCTACCTTGGGATATGCCAAGTATCAGTTCTTCTAGGTATACGTGGGGTTTTTTTGTTGGCTAAAGAGTAAATACAGTGACAGTCTCCAATATGGGGATTCGAGGAGAAAATTAGTACATTACTGCCCAACTCTCTCCTTACTTCTTCAATTAGAGGGAAAGGATGACCTTGTGTTCCCTGCTAAATTGTCCAATGTTAGTTTGAACTCCCATTTCACACACTTGCAGAGCAGAACCAGTGCTTTGTCTTTTCTCATTTGTTACAGCCTCTTTGGCTAGTTTTCATTATGTGCAATTCATATTGATGGAGCATTTATTTTTATTTATTTTTGTGGGGAGAGAATCTATTTACAACAGAGCCAATGTACAACTGATAAGAACCGAGCCATATGCTACCCTAAATTACTAAGTCTGCTTACTAACTAGAAAAGCTGAAATAGGTTGAAGACTATTTGCATGAAAGCCTCTTACTTTCTGGTATCATTTACTTAGAAGTCAGAGCAACGTTTTATTTCCGATAATGCTGACCCAGCCGTGAGTGCGGCAGGTGCTTTCTCTCCAGGACCATGGAGAGTGCCTCGATTGACCCCCAGTGACATCCCTCTGCTCCACATTTCAGCTAAATAAGTATTTCCAGAGCGGAGGGAGGGAACTGTGTATGAGTGGGGGTGTCTTGTCAGGCTGGGGACAAGGCAGATAAACATGCTGATGTGCTAGTGATTTATGGGTGAAATTCTCAGGCAATGTTTTATTTTTCTTAGTTCATTATATACCCCGCAGTTCATGCACGTTATTTTTTGTCTGCAATAGGAAAATAGTTTGCCTAAAGAGATTTTGAAAGACAGTCCAGCTTCTATGGATTTTTGAAGTCATATCCTGAAATAGGACTTTTAAATCTTTTTGTAACAGAGAAAGGTCTTTGAGTCCTCCTTTCCTCCCATTGAGAATTGCATAGAGATACTTCACCTGTCATTTACCTTTGCTTGCATTGTTTACATCTCTCAGTCATGGTCACATAGAATCATAGAATCGTAGACTCATAGAATCACCAGGTTGGAAAAGACCCATTGGATCATCGAGTCCAACCATTCCTATCAATCACTAGCCCATGTCCCCCATCACCTTGTCCACCCATCCCTTAAACACCTCCAGGGAAGGTGACTCAACCACCTCCCTGGGCAGCCTGTTCCAATGTGGCAACAGCAGCAACTGCACACACGAGTCGTGTTTTACAGAAAGGCTAATGTCTTTTTACCTGGAGGATGCACCAGACAAGCCTCCTCTCTGAGGACTGTAAGCAACACCCTGTGGACACCAGTGTGAAAACTTTTGTTTTAAATATTAATGAATGTAATAGACTCTGAAAATGGGCTCTGGAATCTCTTCCATTTTTGGAGATTCTTTCCCCAAAGAATTTTCCTGTTAGTGGTTTTACCAAAAATCTCTATACTGGAATTATTTGAAAAAGTCCTAAAAACTGGACAGTGGGTGTGTGTTAGCATACGTATCAGCAATGTGTAGTCAGTTTTAAATTGAAAAGTATAATTCAGATCATTTTGCATCTCGCAGTTTCATTGGAATTATCAGCTGGGGGAGATAAAGTGTCCACTGCTTTTGAGTAACTTACAAGAATAAACTATGGAGATCCAAGAATGCACAATGGGAATTCTCTCAATACTTAATTAGAAAACAAACCTTATTAGAAAACTATACCTTATGGAAGGTGTTATTCTTCACCAACACATAGCACGGAAATTGCTTTTGGCTTTCTTGTAAAAGTGATCGTTGTTATAAAGAGAAATGCAAGGTAAGGAAAAAATGTTCAAGAGCTGATGTTTTTCTTCTTTAATGGACATATCTCCTGAATACTCAGCTGGCTTTTTATCTCATACCTGCCTGACAACTTATATTCCAGCAGATAAAATTCCTGAAGAAAAAGAACTCCGGGCAGAATATAACCAGTTTACTAATTGTGTGTGAAATGGCTAACTAGTTACAAAATGCTGACTCTGAAAAGAGAACCCTACAAAAAAGTGAGCAGAAAAATGGCAAATCTGGGGGGGAAAAACCCAAGCTCTTGTCTGTGGATAACACACACAAATAGAGTGTACATGAAAACGCACAAACTATGCAGATCAATCAGCATGTGGATGGAGGACGGACCAGATGATCACTTTACACCTGTTCCATCATTCCTCCTCTG